>UESW01003317.1:0-28250 GCA_900491605.1 Calamus simplicifolius | reverse complement strand
GAGGCGTCGGCCATGGAGGTGTCGGCCATGGAGCTGTCGGCCTTGGAGGTGTTGGCCTTGGAGCTATCGGCCTTGGAGCTCTCGGCCATGGAGCTGTCGGCCTTGGAGCTCTCGGCCATGGAGCTGCCGGCCTTGGAGCTCTTGGCCTTGGAGCTCTCGGCCATGGAGCTTAGAGCATTGGGTGCGCGTGGCTTTGAGGCCATAAACGCTACCGTGGCCGAAGGGCCCTTTGGAGGCCAAAGGGGGGCTCCGTCGGTTTCCTTCCTTCACGGTTCTCTAACGGCATTGGATCAGCCACATCAGATGCCCCCTCGCCATTCATCTTCAATGACCACCAACTGTCGAGGCTTTCCTCAACGAACTCCAGCTTTGTCCCAGTTTCCAGCTTCTTTCCGGCCATAGGCATCTCGTCCTGGCCTCCAATGTGAGGGAAGGCCCAAGGAAGATCTACCTTGCATCAACATCCAAGGCCAACCTCGCTTTGGCGCACAAAAGCCCTGGGCCAGCCAGGCATGAAGCCCGACACCCGTCGGCACCTAAATCCCTGCACCAGCCAGGCATGAAGCCCGACCCCGGTCGGCACAAAAAGCCCTACGCCAGCCAGGCATGAAGCCCGACACCCGTCGGCATCTAAAGCCCTGCACCAGCCAGGCATGAAGCCCGACACCTATCGCCGGATAAAGCCCTGCACCAGCTAGGCATGAAGCCCGACACCATCGGCACCTAAAGCCTGCACCAGCCAGGCATGAAGCCCGACACCCGTCGGCGGATAAAGCCCTGCACCAGCCAGGCATGAAGCGCGACCCGGTCGGCACAAAAAGCCTTGGGCCAGCCAGGCATGAAGCCCGACACCCGTCGGCACCTAAAGCCCTGCACCAGCCATGCATGAAGCCCGACACCCGTCGGCGGATAAAGCCCTGCACCAGCCAGGCATGAAGCCCTGCATCAGGCGAGGATCAGCCACTTGGGAGGTAACGCCCCTTTCGCCTTGCTGGGGTGGACCCGCTTCGTCTCAGGGGCGAGGGAGCATCTGATGTGGCTGATCCAATGCCGTTAGAGAACCGTGAAGGAAGGAAACCGATGGAGCCCCCCTTTGGCCTACAAAGGGCCCTTCAGCCACGGTAGCGTTTATGGCCTCAAAGCCACGCGCACCCAATTGCTTTAAGCTCCATGGCCGAGAGCTCCAAGGCCGACAGCTCCAAGGCCGAGAGCTCCAAGGCCAACAGCTCCATGGCCGAAAGCTCCAAGGCCGACAGCTCCAAGGCCGACAGCTCCATGGCCGACACCTCCATGGCCGATGCCTCCATGGCCGATACCTCCAAGGCCGACAGCTCCATGGCCAACACCTCCATGGCCGACACCTGGCACATTCCTAGCCGGCCCCCGGCGTGTCCAAGGCAAGCGGCCCGGCACCTTCCTAGCCGAGCCCCGGCGTGTCCAATCTAGGCGGCCCCGGTACTCTCCTAGCCGGCCCCCGGCGTGTCCAAGCCAAGCGGCCCGACACTTTCCTAGTCGAGCCCCGGCGTGTCCAAGCTGGGTGGCCCCGGCACCTCTCAGCCGGCCCCGGCACTCTCCTAGCCGGCCCCCGGCATGTCCAAGCCAAGCGGCCCAGCACTTTCCTAGCCGGCCCCCGGCGTGTCCAAGCTAGGCACAAAGCCCAACTCCCGTCGGCACTCAAAGCCCTAGGCCAGTCAGGCACAAAGCCCGACTCCCATCGGTGCTGAAAGCCCTGGGCCAGCTAGGCACAAAGCCCGACTTCCATCGGCACTCAAAGCCCTGGGCCAGCCAGGCACAAAGCCCGACTCCCATTGGCACTCAAAGCCCTGGGCCAACTAGGCACAAAGCCCGACTCTCGTCGGCACTCAAAGCTCTGGGCCAACCAGGCACAAAGCCCGACTCCCGTCGGCACTCAAAGCCCTGGGCCAGTCAGGCACAAAGCCGGACTCCCGTCGGCACTCAAAGCCCTGGGCCAGCTAGGCACAAAGCCCAACTCCCGTTGGCACTTAAAGCCCTGGGCCAGCCAGGCATAAAGTTCGACTCCCATCGGCACTCAAAGCCCTGGACCAGCCAGGAACAAAGCCCGACACACCTCCGGCAAAGTGGTGAGCCATCAGTTCTTAGGAGCCCTTCTACCTCGACCTCCCAAACTCGATGCCCCGACCCCAGGAAGCTCATCCTTCCTGGCCCCAAGGTTCGGCCCTATATGGCTAACTCGACTCGCGAATGGATTAAGGGTTACCCCTCGGTGCTGATGAAGCCCGGAGAGGTCGCACGTCGCTAATCAATAAATTTGGGGTAGAGGTTGTAGATGGACAGACAATTCATCTTGGAGAAAAATGATATTTCATTAATTCAAAGTAGTTACAAATAATTACAAAACGCCGACCTAGTCGGACTTGCAAAAATAAAGTACAAGCAGAGGCTCACGGTTCTGCCGGTGCGGGCTCATCATCAGATGGGGCCAACTCCGAGGACTTTTGAGCTCGACCTCTAAGGCTTGAGGAAAGTTCAAGTCCCGGACGACTTTTTCTTTCCCGTGCTGAAATCCTTGGAGAAACGCCCCCGCCGAAGCTTCCGCCAGTTCATCTGCAAAGCGCTCGGATGCTTTGAATTCTTCTATGGCCTCAACGGTCCTGGCTGCGACAGCTACTTCCACTTCGGCGGCTCGAACTCCTTTCGCAGCAGCGAGAGCTGCCGCTGCTGGCCTCTCGGCCTCCCTGGCGCGACTTGCCTCCTCTTCAGCTTCATCGGCTCTCTCTTCCGCCGCCCTTGCCCTCTCCTCAACCGACCTTACCCTTCCTTCGGCCGACCTTGCCCTCTCCTCAGCCTCGGTCACCCGACCCTCCATTTCTTGGATGGCCAAGGTCAGTTCAGAGATGTGTAGGTCTCTTGCTGCAACGGCGTTCTCGGCGTCCGTCATCTGGCGGAGTGCCGCTCGTAGGCGGTTGGCCTCGGCCTCCGTTCAGCTCTCAGCAGCCCTTATCTCATCGGCTCGAGCAGTTTTGGCTGACTCCAGGGCCCCCTCGGCTACCTCCGCACGATGATGGGCCTCCTTGGCCTCCTTCTGAGCCTCACGCAGAAGGGTCTTCCCCCGTGAATGACCTCCCTCGCAGCCCTTAGGGAGTTCGCAAGCTGCGTGCAAGCTCCGTGTAAAAAAAAAGAAAAAAGGAGATATAGAGGCGAAGGGTTACAGGACCACTTACTCTGACGAGAGCTGCGTAGGACTCCCAGAATAACGTACCCGCCTTCAGGTGGCTAAGCTCTTCCAGGACCTCGGGCACGAAGACTGGCGAGAGGACCCGCTCGGCCCAACGCCCGTCGTTCAGAATGGAGTCCCGAGGCGGCCCTGGTCTGGCCCCACTCCCTTCGGCTGCCTCGGCATTTTCTGGCTCGGCGCGCGGACTGCTTATCGATGTCCGCTCGGGGGGCAGGCTTACTGCCCCCGACGGCTCCTCACCCCAGCTCCTAGCCGCCTCAGGGAGGGTCGGTCCACTGGGAGCAAAGAGCTCCTCTGCTATCGCGGGCTCCCCTTCTACTGTTGGCTCCTCCGCAGCCGGCTCCTCCATAGGTGTCTCCTCGGCCACCGCCCTCTCCGGCGGAGTGTCGGCTGTGAGGTCAATCTCTGGAGCGACTGGGGGGTCATGCGGTGCTGGTGGCTCCGACACCCACGCCGTCGAGCGTTTTGGAGCCGGTGCTCTCCGGCCTTCACTCGGTCCTTCGGGCCCTTTTCTTGATGGTGGCCTTCAGGAGTTTCTGGATCGGGACCTTCATGGCTACACAGTGTAGGTCAAAGTCAGTACAAAAAAAAAAATGAAACCAAGCAAAACTTTGAGTAAGTATGAAGATGGCTTACCCCGGTGGGAGATAAGACCCGTCAACTAGAGGTTATCTTCTGTCAGGAGCAGGGTGTACCGAGGGATCTCGGTAGCCAACAACTGCCCCAACGCTTCCCTGTCTCCAGGATGGACGGTAGAATTGGCATTACCTCGAAGGTCGGGGTCTCCCCATCGGGACTTGACTTGGTCTAGACTGGCGAAAAAAAATCGGAACTTCCATCCCTTGATGGAAGAAGGAAGGATAAGCTTGAGGACCCGATTGGGTCGGGGCTGAAACAGCCACCAGCCCTTCTGGGCTCGAAGGATGTAGAAGGATCGAAAAAGGGAGATTCGGGGGGTAATGCCAAGACGATGATAGAGAACGACAAAGGCGCTAATGACCCGAAGGGAGTTCGGGACCAACTGGGAAGGAGTCAAGGAATAGTATTCAAGGAGATTAACAAAAAGGGAGGAAAGGCTGGACGGAGACCGGCCCTCAGGCAAATTTCGTAAATGGCCACTCGGCTGGGTCGGAAAGAAATGACTCTATCATCGGGAGTCGGCAAGAAAAACCCAACGTCCCGAGGAATCTGGTAACGAGCCCGGATCTTCGCCAAATCCCAGCTCGTTACCATGGAAGCGGTCCCCTCCAAGGACTCTGCCTCCACCCTCGAGGAGGTGCCGGCCTCCATCCGGCGTCTCCTCGATGGGGCCCTGCTAGCCACCGCCGGACGTTCCCCTGCGAGAGCCCTACCGATGGCCTACCGCTGGGCTAGAGGGGCGTGGTCCTCCGAATCAGAGGACCACTCAAGCGAGGGAGAGGGAGAAGGAGCAGAAGAAGCTCGGTGCCTCTCAGAGGGAGAACGATCCTCTGGATCGTCCTCCGAGGTTCGGGACGGGGAACTCATGGTTAAAAGAAAGAATAGGAGAGTCTAGAAGAGACAAAAGCTGACCTGAAGAAGGAAACAGCTATGCGCAGGATCTCGGGTTGCAGGGGAGACCAAAACGCAGAGACTCAGAGGAAGAAGACGATGATGGCAGGAGCGGTGTGGCTAGATTCAACCCCCCATCCACGTTTTATTTGGTTTCAAATTGTCCCGCCATGTCTCATCAGCCACGTGGATCCCCACCATAAGCTGGCTCGCCTCAGTCGTTGCCCAGCGCGTGATACGATACACCTCAGGCGAGTGATAAGACTTTGCTGATGTCGCCGCTATGAGAGGTAATGATGGCATAGCTTTCCTCACGGATTTCGAAGGGTTAATCTTGCCTCGAGGACGATCGTGGCAGGTTGAGTGGACGGAAGCGGTCGCCCTTCACATTCCTCATGCCATCCGCATAGGGCCACGACAATCACCAGGGATACGTGTCCGAAGCCGACTCGTGAAAGATGGGGATCAGCCATGTGGGAAGTAGCACCCCTTACGCCTTGCCAGTGTGGGCCCGCTTCGTCTCAGGGGTGAGGGGGCACCTGATATGGCGTATCCAACACCGTTAGAATAAATAGTAATGGCAACTAACGGAGATCCCTTTGGCCCCGAAACCTTCTAATCCTCCGATATCAATGTCAGTTTCGCCAAGTGTCTGCCTCGAGGATTCACTTCACATCTCCAAAGTGTCAGTCAACCCTTAGCTCTGCCTTGCATCTGGTAAGACCCTGAACATCTCACCCCGAGACCCTGTTCGGTCTCGGGGTGAGGGCACTGCATTACAACCCCAAGACCTCCCTCCGATCTCGGGGTGCACAAGTAACATCTCACCCCCAAGACCCCCTCCGATCTCGGGGTGAGGGCACTGCATTACAACCCCGAGACCTCCCTCTGGTCTCGGGGTGCACAAGTAACATCTTACCCCCGAGACCCCCTTCGGTCTCTGGGTGAGGGCATTGCATTACAACCCCGAGACCTCCCTCCGATCTCGGGGTGCACAAGTAACATCTCACCCTCGAGACCCCCTCTGGTCTTGGGGTGAGGGCACTGCATTACAACCCCGAGACCTCCCTCCGGTCTCAGGGTGCACAAGTAACATCTCACCCCCGAGACCCCTCCGGTCTCGGGGTGAGGGCACTGCATTATAACCCCGAGACCTCCCTCCGGTCTTGGGGTGCACAAGTAACATCTCACCCCCGAGACCCCTCCGATCTCGGGGTGAGGGCACTGCATTACAACCCCGAAACTCCCCTCCGGTCCCGGAGTGCGGGAGAGCCCCCCCTCCAGTCTCGGGATGCAGGAGCGACGCTCAGTACATGGACTGGCCTTTGAACCAAGCAACATCTTTAGGCCACCTGGAGCACCCACATGACCTGCTGTACGCCCGTAGCTGTGAGTGGCCATACCTCATAACGACATATGGCTCATTGCACATGCTCAACTGTGCATGACCATGCCCCATTACGAAGTACGATTCACCACCACTTGCAGCTGTGCGCGGTCACATCCAGCGACGGCGCGCACCAAATGCAACCCCAGCTGCCAGATACCTATGAGACCGTACTGGCAAGTAACGTAGGACACCTTCGACACACACGATGACAGTATGACTCGTCACTGTCAAGCTCGCCTTTTTGTCCGTTACCAGACGGGACGCCCCAGAATCAGCGATCTTTTGGGACGGAAAGCAGATCTTCGAGCAGGTATAAAAGGCCGCACTTTCACTGTAAGTGGGATCCGGAAAAAACTAAGGTTTACTAGTCTTCTTCTCGCTAGTCAAACCCTAACTCTCTCTAGCTTCTTCGGCTAGTGAGTTCTCACCTATTCCCAAGTGACTGACTTGAGCGTCGGAGGGTCCCCACCGGAACATCCGGTCTCTGGGAACTTTTCTTGCAGGAGGCTGTTGAGGAGGACGTCTATTTCCCCGGCGTTTGAAGAAGGTAACTTGGCATCAACAATTATGTTTACAAAATTATAAACATATTCTTGAGAGAAATTTAAATTAGTTTGTAAAGATAAAAATTATAAATATGCTTTTACCACAAAAAATTAAATCAATCTACATACATACATACATCATACATGTGTATATATATATACATGTATATTGTTGCTGCCAAATTACTCCTAGGATACGTCGGGTGAGATATGGGCTTCTTGTGCTTTCAGAGGAATGGTTGGATCGCCTCCTTCAGCCGGAAACCTGCAAGAAAAGTCCCGAGCTAGTGGTTCCGGTGGGGACCCTTCGATGCTTAAGTCAGCAATCTGGAGAACAGGGATTTTAATGAGAGAGTAGAGATCCGTCCCCTTGCATTGCAAGCTGGGGTCCTTTTTTATACCTGGCTGGGGGTCCCCTTTGCCCCTTGTTGTCATTAGAACCATCGAATCCCCTCTTTTGTTAGGATAGGCTCTATGAACGGCAGGCGGGCGCGCCGTTGCTGAGTGGGCACCGTGAATACTGGCAACTGTATGGTGTGTTGGTAACTGCCCGTGATTCTGGCCATAACAGGCGGGCAAGCCATGCGAGATCGAGGCCGAGACGGGGCCCGAGGCCGGGGCCGAGGTGGGGCTCGAAGCCGGGGTCGAAGCGGGACTCGAAGCTTGAGACTGAGGACGAAGTCGAGGCCGACGCCGGGGCAAGGTCCGAGGCCGAATCCGAGGCCGAGCTGAATCTAAGGCCGAAGCTGAGGCCAAGCCGAATCCAAGGCCGAAGCAAGGCCTGAGCTGAAGCCGAGCTCGAAACTAGCCGAAATCATTACTTTTGTTCAACAAATCGTGCGGGCCGTTACCATACCGCCTGTTATGTGATTAGCCACATCATATATATATATATATATATACATGTATATATATAAAGTTGAAAAGATGAGTAAAAGTTATAAAATTATTTCTCTCCTTTTCTCTATCCCTTAGTTTAAAGAGTAAAATAAATTAACTTTTTGAGGACAAATGGAGGAGTAACCCTTGTTCTCCTCTCCTCCTCTTTGCTCTCTCTCTTATAAGAGTTTTTAAAACTTTTCTGCTTCCTTCCTCTTCCCTTTCCCTCATTTTCATCCAAGCAAACACTCAATGTTATTGGTAAGGAAGCATTTGGTATGGGATAATTCATCTAAGATTACTATTGATCTATGAGATAATAATTGAATCATTCTATTTGGTTGCACTAGGTAATCTTACATTGTAGTGATTTAAGATCAACCTCATCTTATGGACTACCTCTCAGGAGGTAATCTTATTATCGGTAGAGATGGGCATCGGATCGTGTCGCCCATGGACCGGCATGACCCGGTATGCTACAGTACCGGGTTGTGCCGGGCTTAAAAATTCTGGCCCGCGAACCAAGCCCGGCACGGCCCGTGATGGGCCTGGGCTGGCACGGCCCACATGTGCCTCAACCGGCATGGCCCAAGATGGGCCGTGTCGGTCCACAAGGGCCTGATAAAAAAATTTAAGTAAAAAATATTTTTTAATAAATTTAAAATTATTAAAAATAAAGGAATTTATTAATATGAAGCTATACTTGGGCACTGGGCCGTGCCGTGCCATGCATAGCCCAGGCCCACTGGGCCGCATCAAAAATTGGGCCGTGCCAGGCATGACCCAATAATAAACGGGCCGTGCTCGGTTAATAAAAATTTCAGCCCGACACAGCCCGCTAGGGGTCATGCCTGGCTTGGCTCAGGCCGTGCACGACCCCTAACGACCTTAATTGGGCCATGCCAGGCACGATCTAGTTATAGTCGTTTCTAGCCGTTGGAATAATTTATTTATTTTTTAAATAAAGAAAAAAAAGAGAAAATAAATATTTAGCTAAATTACAGTATTAACTCGAACTTAGGAAGTTGTGTCATTTTAATTCCTAAACTTCAAAAGTTACAAAAGTGATCCTAAACTTCTCTTTTTGTTTCACTTTGATCCCTACTTTTAAATAGAAGAGACGCCATTAATTTTTATCCCACGTGACAATACATGTGGCATCCAGATAACAAAACCAATTTAAAATCCTTGACTAACCTATTAATCCATTAATTTAATATTTAATAATTAATAAAAAAATAAAAATAAACTCCTTCATCGTCCCTCTTCGTTAGCTTCTTCTCCTACGCTATAGCCTCCTCCGTTCCATCGCCCCCCGCACCCGGGCCTTCTTCCCGGCACCCTCACAACCTCTTCCCTTCCTACCCCTCCACCCACCCTCCCCCCCTCCCAACCCACCTCGTCTCTCAACAAACCCAACCCACCTCCCTCCCTTAATAGCCCCCACCGTGGCCACCCTTCCCTCCTCCCCACCCCTCTTTTCCCGCAACCTCTTCCCTCCTCACGCCCCCTCTCTCGGGGAGGGAGGAGGTCGCGAGGTGGGGGAGGGGGGTGGGGGAGGGGGACGGAGGAGGGAGGGGTAGCCACAACGGGGGCTGCAATGAGGGAACAGAGGAGGTTGCGGCGCAAGGAAGGAGGAAGAAGGCCGACTGAGAGAGAGAAAGATTATTTATATTTTTTATTAAATATTAAATATTAAATTATTAGGTTAACATATTAATTATAAATTTTAAATTGATTTAACCATCTGTATGCTATGTGTGCTGCCACATAGGATAAAAACTAACGGCGTTTTTTTTTGTTTAATGATAAGGATTAAAGTGAAACAAAAAGGAAGGTTAAGGATTATTTTGTAACTTTTAAAGTTCAGGGACTCAAGTGACACAACCTCCTAAGTTTAAGGGTTAATACTATAGTTTAGCCTAAATATTTTATTTACAAAATTATAAGTATATTCTTGAGAGAAATTCAAATTAGTTTGTAGAGATAAAAATTATAAATATACTTTTACAATGAAAGAAATTCAAATCATTCTACATACATCATACACACACACACATACATACATACACACACACACACACACACATATATATATATAAAGTTGGAAAGATGGATAAAAGTTATAAAATTATTTCTTGTTTCTTCTATCCCTTAATTTAAGGAGTAAAGAAATTTAACTTTTCAAGGACGAATGGAGGAGTAATACTTGTTCTCCTCTCTCTTCTTTGCTCTCTCTCATAAGAGTTTTTAAAACTTTTTTTGCTTTCTTCCTCTTCGCTTTCCCTTATTAACTTTCATCTAAGTAGACACTCAATCTTGTTGGTAAGGAAGCATTTGGTATAGAATGATTCACCTAAGATTACTATTCATCAGTGAGATAATAATTTGATCACCCTATTTGGTTACACTAGGTAATCTTACATTGTAGTGATCTAAGATTATCCTCGTCTCATGAATCACCTCCCAAGAGGTAATCTTATCATTGCCTCAAAGTGATGGTCCACCCCCTTAGAGTGGTCTTAGATTAAAATATATAAACTAAAATACTTCTTATTTGTAATAAATATACTATAATATATAATTTATATATAACATGATATATATTATTATACTATATATATAAATTATTATATTATATTATATTAGTATTCTTTATTTAGAATATACTATATAAGATATATATATGATTATTATTTAAGGTGCAAATAGGTCAGGTTGACCAATGACCTGATTTGACTCTAATCTGATTAATTTTGATTTGATCTGCATTTAAAGATCCGTGGCTTAGGTTTGGTTAAAAAATTAGACAATCTAAATTGCGGGTTAGATCCATTTTTTTTTTTCAACCAACCTAAACATAGTTTGTATCAATCCATAAACCTTAATTATGTAAATCTTATTGTCCTTCACTTCAATTATCTTCATAAATTCATTGAATGAAATCTAATTTAAGCTATCCTTTTAATCTTGGCAACCAGATCTCCTCCAATCTTTTCTTAATTATACCTAAATATTATATTTTATTATTTATTTTAATAGATTCTTATTTATAATGCCTCTAAGTATATCAATAAAGATTTTAAAAACATAATTTATAAACTTGATAATAATAATTACTTGATAAAATTAAGAGTTTTTGAATAAAATATTAAGTTTAAGTGAATTCTTTTAATTTTAATTTTAATTTATTAATAAATTTAAATTTAATTATTAATTATTAGATTTTAATTATAAAATAATAGTTAGATGTTTGTCTTAAATGCTTTAGGTTGGACCCGAATGACCCGTCGAATTTAAAATTCCTTACATAGACTCCATCCAAACTGATCCGATTAACAAGTGGATTAGGTCTAAATCCAAAAGTAAGGTTCGAATATAAAGTTGGGTTGGATTGGAATTGTGCATGATCCAATCAAACCCGATTCGATTGTAGCCCTATATTATTATATTATATTACATTATAATTTATTAAATCATTTTATATTATATTATAATTTGTTTGTTTAAATAAATATATTGTACTATATTATATATATATATAATAATATATAACAAATAAAAATATTAGTTCATATATTATACTTATATTATTCTTCTTTCAGGTCCATTTTATTTGTTATTATCTCGACCCATGAGAACATTTGTTACCGGATAACAACTGATACAAACAATAATGAAAAGCATCCTCTTTTACTTAACTTTATCTATTTTAATTCTAAAAAAAAAACTTTATCCTCCTTCATGATGAAGGGCAACACCGATACTCTTTTAATGACTTTAAATTTCATCAACAACTAAGAAAATAAAAACTATTAACTAAAAATTCAATGCATAAAGCTGTTGTTTTACAAATGATTAAATGATTGTTTATTCTATCTATTCATCATCATCACTATTTTGTTTTGTTGAATAACAATATTTTAATTTTATCATTAACAGGTGCAAACACATAAATTTTGTATTTACTCAACCTATCATTTTTTTATATAAAAATATCAACATATCTCTCTTTGCTGCACCAATGAATGCATGCCAATGCTGGAACATTGTTAGCCTTGTTGCCATTATGACGACACACTCATGCAATACCCCACGTTACCACTCTATATCAATATTGTTTTAAATATGTCTTAATACCTCTTTGTGTTTATTAAATAACACATATAGGTCACCTAAATCTTCAAAATCGCACATTAATATCGGTTGTGGCCCGGGCTTAGAAAATAAAGCCCAGCCCGTTGCTATTCCTAAATCTTCATAATAGGGATAGGGACCCATAGAGGCTACTCTGGACCGTTCCTACATGGGATCTAATTTCATATTTTTTAATTATTTTATATCTTTATTTATTTATAAAATAAGTATAATGCGAATGAAAATTGATGCTAAAAGTATTTTTATAAATTTTGCCAACTTTAATTTTTATTTTCATTTTTTTTAAAGCAACAATTTTTTTCTATCAAAAAAAATCTAAGATTTAAGTAATAATTTTGAAAAAAAAAGATTAACTAAAAAGTTTTACCATACATGTTGTTCCATCACCTGCGCTTTGAAAATGAAAATAATACCAAATTGGCTCTAAACTTTGAATAAATTCCTGATTAAAATTATTATTTATATAAATTATATAATAAATATATAATATTATATAATATTATCATATAATATAACTATATAATATTATTTTATATATTTTTATAATTAAGTATAATATTAAAATATAATATTAATAATTATAATTATTATTTATATTTATTACACATAATAATATATTAATATATATATATTATGTTATTAAATATAACATAATATATAATAAATATATTATTATATATTATATAATATATAATATATTATATGTCAAATACATTAGACAATGGTTGACTGGAATAGATTTGCAATCCTCAGTGAAGGGTTCGGATTTCAAATCCACATCAATAAAGGATTTTGATTCCAAGAAGAATTGGAATTTGGATTTTAATTCTTTCTGAACAAACACTTGGAAAGGAAATTAGTGATTTCGTTTTGGATTCTATGAGTTCATTTTCACAAACCAAACGAGTCCTGAGTGTTTTAAATATTTAAATATTTTTAAAATATGTATAAAATAATTTAAAAAAACGTAGAAGTAGATTCATTATTCTCCATCAGTTTAGGATGGAGACTAAAGTTATTAATTATTATCCCGATGAGGCATGACATGGAATATAAAAAGTCAAAGGTGGGAATGATGTAAGCAAAAATTGTCCTTATCCACTCATTTTTATTCCTATGTATAGAAAATAATAAACCTACTATATAAAATCATACATAAGCATATAGTTAAATGTGATATTTCTAGCTTGGAATTACTTGTGATAAGTAAATGATAAATAACAAAATCACATTGCTGGCATGAGGTAAAAAAAATAAGGACAAAACTTTGTGGTGAGATTTATCTCTCTCCTATTTTTAACTACATGGAACCAAAGTAGCGCTTTCAAGTATTTATAAAGAAGGATTAAAAAAGATTCGCACCTCACATTCGTATGTATAGAATAACGATTCAAATAAGAAATTTTATTTTCAAGAATAACTATCCAAATAAGGAATTTATAAAATCTAGACATTTCAAAATTCACAATAATACACAAAATTTTATTTTTAAGAATAATCATCTAAATAGGGAATTTATACATATTAAAACTTTATAAAATTATATTTTGAAATATTATATTTTAAAATTTTATAAAATTTTAAAATGTAGCATCCTAATGTAATCTTAATTCTGATGAGCATAGATCTTTTGCGTCATATCTTTGTCCCATAGAATACTATGCATGTTCACATGGTTGCCTTTGAAAAATAGCAAAGAAGTTATTCCCCACTTATCCTAGTTTATCTCAAATGCATCCTAGTTATTCCCCCACTTACTGTTCAAGATAACTATTTTCTCCCCTTCTTCCAGTTTTTGATGGTTTGCATAATTTTTTCTTTTTTCCTTCCCATATTTCATTTTTTGTTCAACACCCTAGTTGTTTTCCCGTGTTTATAATTATTAGCACGATCAATCTCAAGTCCTTCAACATTCTTTGAAATGAGCTCTAAAATTTGTTGACAGAGGTATTCAGACTATTCTCACAACTTCCTTCCAGTTTTATGCTTCGATATCAACCTAAGCTTAGCAATTTTTTTCATTAAGGCTTGTTTAGTCTTCATTTTAAATGCCATATCATCCCAATAAGGTTCATTCTTTTTACTTGGTCAAAGTTCGAGGCTTCCTCTAACGTGCTTGCTCTAAAACCAGACTGTTTCAGCTGGTGCCTGCAATTTGGCAGACAATTCTTTTATACCGCAAAATGTAATGATATCTGATAATCAAATATAAATTCACTAAAAGTTGAAATAAAAACATTTTACCTCACCAGAATACTCTACATCTGATGTGGTTGTCATCCGAAAAACATAGTTGTAAATAAATAAATAAAAAAAAAGACTAGATCGAACGTGGTTGTCGAAAATATAGTTGTAAATAAAAAAAAAGATGGTTGTCTGATATTGATAGGCTCGTGGGTCGTAATGGGTACAAGGTGCATTGGCCCGTTTTCCTTCCACCGTTGAGAGCAGAGGTATTCGCTGCTCTGTGAAACCAGCCTCGCGCGATCCCTTCCTCTTCAGGATAGAAGAAACCCAGGCTTTCACCCGAGCCTTGTCTGTTACTACCCAACTTGGAACGGGCGAGCCAACATTAGACACCTTTAGCACCCAGACCCAAAGAGTGTAACCAACCATCCAAACCACCCATTGCCCCCACTCGGGTTACAAGCTCACGCTACTGAGCTCGGCAATTGTGGAAGCCAATCTTGCCTTATTTAAAACACAACAATGTTTTGTAAATGGTTGATGTGGGACTAAAAAGACGCCGACGTGTGAACGATCGCCAGGGACCAACAATAAATCCACACGCATCTCTAGTCAATGAAGGCCACACGTTTTGAGACGAAACGGAATAGAAAAGTCAATTGATTTGATCTTTCTTTTTTCTTTCATCCTTTTCAAATAAGAGAAGAAGAAGAACCATTCCTTTCCCTTTTTTTCTCCTTCCATCCCTTTTCTTCTTTTTACCCTTCCCTTTCTTTTCATCCAAAGATCCAAACAAAGCCTTAAGCGGTAACTAAAATTAAAGTATTGGTCGAGCTTAAGTTGACTAGACCAACCTAATGTGCTAATTCGGTGAGGTAATATTTAGAATGCGTGAACTCAAGCTTGGCATGACTCCAGGTTGGGTTTCATCCAGGTTCATCTTAAACCAAATAGAATTCAATCAAAAGTCAACTTAACTTGATCCAATAATAAATAATTGGCTTAATTATTCTTAACTGTAGTATATTTTCACATTTCTTTTTGAGCTAAAAAAAATTATAATTAACCTTCAATTTTGATTTCAATTCCAATTAGTTCTTACTATTTAAATTTGGAGTTAAAAGTAATAAAGAAGTAGACACATGCATATTTTGGCATATTTAAAAAAATAAAAAAATAATACCCCATATTAAGATAATTTTTTAAATGATGAATATTGTTGCTCTTTACAACATTGTTTATTGTAAAAATCTAATATCTTTAGTTGTTACGTGAGATTCATGTGATTGCTTTTTTATTTATTTTAATGTTCAATTTAAATGGTAGGATCAATTGCAACTTAAATCAAAATTGAAGGGTTGATTGCAATTTTTTTTAGTTTAAAAAGGGATAAGCAAATATTTCATAATTAAGAGGAGCTAAATAGAATTAATTCATAAATAAATAATTATGATTCATGTAGAATACTTCATATATTTTACTTCTATCTCTAGTCCCAAGTAATATGATAAAGAAACAAGTAAAATTTTAGATGCATGTGAATAAAATATTGACTAATTAATCTAATAAAAATGTTCAAAATATTTCTTCACTCACATTTATCTATATAACTTGATATAATATAATTAATCTAAGATATTGATTAACTAATCTAACAAAAATGTTCAAAATGTTTCTTCACTCACGTTTATCTATATGACTTAATATAATATAATTAATCCAATTCAGTTGGCCTAACTTGGCATTAACTCAACTTGTTGGGGGTTAGGTTGAAAAATAAAAATTCCCAACCTGATATCAAATGGGGTTGTAGTAGAATTGTCCTAATTTTGACCCACAACTTAACCCTGGTGAAAAAGATTGTGGTTTCTTTTTTATATAAGTTTTTTTTTATGCATTCATTAAAATAAATAAATAAATA
Organism: Calamus simplicifolius; assembly: GCA_900491605.1. Classification (NCBI taxonomy): domain Eukaryota; kingdom Viridiplantae; phylum Streptophyta; class Magnoliopsida; order Arecales; family Arecaceae; genus Calamus; species Calamus simplicifolius. The sequence goes on along the minus strand of UESW01003317.1, from coordinate 12,423 downwards.
AAATACTCTTATTTGGTTTGAGGCATGGACAATGCTCCTTTTAGAGAGTAGAATTCGTGCTATGTAGGTGGCAACAGTTTCAAAATATCATGAACCGTTGCACATTCTTCTTAAAGTGCACGGAGAAAAAATTAGGTGATTACAAACCAATCAAATCCATATGCGAATAAAATCTGAAAAATAGAAAAAAATTCTTTACATGGATTAATCCTTTCTTTTTAAATGTTTCAAGGATGCACCTAAGTTGACTCAATCTTAAAAGGTAAAGCTCTCAATTGTGCGTTAATATAATCCCTATTTATAGATACAAAGAAAGCATGCATGAAAAATAGAGGATGCATTACATTTCTTCGTACGCAACCTTTATTTTTACTAAGAGATATTGTATCTCATATCATTTAAAATATTGATAATGAGATACCATGCCTTTTTACCACCAATAGCACATTAGTATCAATGATAAAGAATATATATATAAAACTTTATCCATTAAAAATCCTATAATTTTATGCTACTTAAAATAATAATATTATTTTTTACTTGGAGTTTTAAATTTTAAATTACATAAATATTCTCAACAGAACCATCCTAAACAAAATGAGAGCTAGTAAGCATCGAAGGACATTCTATAAGATCATAAGAGTTGGATGAGAAATGGGTTGGGATTAATCAAGTTTGCGGTTTTGAGTCCACAGGTAGAAAAGAGCCTCATTTGGGTGAAATGCCGCTGATTACATTGTTTCAAATTTATGCAAGCAAATTAATGATGCAATTAAGGTTGTGGGTATGTTCATATCGATGTGATCTTTTGCCTTGCACAAACTTGATGGTCAATTGCAAGTGGCATCTACCTTCAAATGAAACTTTGTTTTGGCCATGCTTTAAACCTAAATCATTTCTTGAATCTTAATCTATGTTTGGTACATAAAATAAGGTTGAGTAACAGAAAGAATAGAATTATGCAAAATACAAATAGGGTAAAAATTAATAATTTTTATAATAATGAAAGAAAGAATAAGATACTTTTAGGAAAAAAATTAATAACTTTTAAAAATAAAGATTAAAAAAAAAGCTAAGTGGTTATGACTTTTGGGAGCAGTTTGGTGGTAAATTTTTTAATTAAAGACTAAGGCTCCATCAAAAGCTATGCTAATTAGGAGGTATAAAATTAAAAAGTTTGAGAGGAAGAAAAGTTTTCAGGAGTTTCTAATTAACTCATTATCCACATCAGCATCATCACCCCATTTTATTTTATCACTTTTACTTGTGGTATCTACTATTTAATTTTATCTTATTTTTATCTGTTTCATTACTTTGCGAATTACTCTTGGTGAATTATACGAACCTCCCATATATGGTTCTCTTCTTCTTTTATGGTCTAGATTATTTTACCAAGAGAATAATCTTTCGTTCGGTTGGAACAAATGCACAGATGTTGTCATGTCCATGATAAGAAATATTTATTACCGAGATTCATAAATATATTTCTACCGTCGAGCTTATCTTTTCATCCTTCATCAATGAGGCATTTGCCTTATCCTTTCATCCTTCCTCCTTGAACTAAAGCACTAACTACAAATGATTAGCTTGCAGTGAGTACTGAGTAGCTGTGGCTCATGGTAATGGATTGATGACCGACTCGGGCAATCAGTCGAGCTGAAATCCTTATGAATTGTTTCAATACATAGCTTATTGAATCGGTCTGTCTTTCTTTTGCTTTCCTCTGAGTACTCATTAAGTATTTATTAAAAAGTAAAAAAAAAAAGAAATACTATCTTTCTCCTAATATTTCATTTTTTAATAAAAATAAAAAATATGTACAAATTTTACATATAATTTTCTTCTTTTTTAACCAATCAAATGTAAGAAAATGGACGAGAATTTTCTCCCACCACTTTCCTGGGCTTAAAGGCTATTGAATTGATATATAGGCTTTTCTAAGGACTAGGATGCTTCAAAGGCACAATTGTTGACTAACTTTTGTTAGGCAGAACTCTCACAATCACTAGCCTTTCATTAATGTACCGTGCACAGGTGGGTGGAAAGCATTGATCGCTATAATAAACCCATCTAGATTTTCAAAAATTTAGACTCTCAATTTAGATTTTCTAAATAAAAATATGAGCGGAAGCATGAAAGGCTGAGATTTACGAATTCATTTGCAACTCGATCCAGAGTGGAAAAGAGATGAAAGAAAATTTTGCCTCAATTCCAACTTCTGCTTCTTCTTCTTCTTCTTTTTCTTTTCTTTTTATTTTCCTGTTATTTATGCTTTTTGAAATTTTCAAACTCAAATTTTTTCTACTCCATACCCATCGGCTTTCTTGCTTTGGATTGTTGGTGAAGGCAACTAATTAACGAGGACTCACCTCATCGTAGGCGAATAATGGAAGCAACGGATCGTCGGTGACGATGAAAGCTAGCCTTTCCCAGCGGTTTATACCTTTGGCCGCAACGCTCCAAGAGGAAGAAGGTTGGAGGCTCGAAGGGGAGAGCTGGAGTCGAAAGCGAAAGAGAAAACATGGGTCTTTTTAGCTCATGATTCATTAGAGTTGTTGGGTAAATAGGCTATTAGGCCTAAATAGGCTAATAGGCCTAATGGACCTTGAAAGCCCATCACCTCTCTTTAGTGTGTAATGAAAAATTGTGAGGACATTTAGTCCCACATTGGAAAGAACAAGAAAGGAAGGTTCACTTATATAGAAACCTCTTCCTTGAAGCTTAAGTTCCTTAGGCTCACCATAAGTGATGAGCTTGAGGATGATGAGCATGCTTGCGAAAGGTGCAATGGGCGCTTTGTAGATGCACTTTGCACGTGCCATCATCACGATGGGCTTTAAATTTTTTTAGATCATGAGGATCCGACGGTGGAGACTGATTGATCAAGATAAGGGGCTGAGATCAATTGAACATTGATCGATCGGATGAAGGGTCGAGATGCGGTGATCAAATCACGATTGCGATCGCGATCCAACGGCTCACACCCATCGTCGCGAGGAGTTTGAGGGGCTTTAAATTTTTCCTAGATCATAGGATCCGACGATGGAGACTGATCGATCAAGATAAGGGGCTGAGATCAATTGATCGTTGATCATCGGATCAGGATCAAATTGATCATTGATCGATCGGATGAAGGGTCGAGATGTGGTGATCAAATCACATCGCGATCCAATGGCTCCCGTTGGTTGACCAATCAACAGGACCGTTGGTGATAAGGCGCTCGTCAGATCCTGCGGTTGGTGATAAGGCACCCGTCCGATCGTACGGTTGAGATAAGGAATCGCTCCGATTAGGCCGTTGTGATAAGCCAACTTGAAACGGCGTATCAAAGCCATGCAACCGCCTATCTGATAACATGATCATCAGATCACGATGATGAAAAGCATATCGGAACGTGGATTGGCTTATCTAATTGGCTGATCTTCAGATCACGGCCATGGATCGGCTTATCACATCATGTAAAGGCTTATTGATCTGACCGTTGATCGGATCCGATCAGATCTAACGGTACAGATCAATTTCGTAGGGTTGCTTCCAAGGGGCACCTAAAACCTATAAATAGAACCCTAAACTAAGTATTTTCATTCAATCCAATTCCATTCCGAATTGAGTCCCCTCTTAGGCATTTGCATACTTTCCTAAGGGTAGTATAGCAATAGTGCATTAAAAAGAGAGTAGCATTCTTGGTTTGAAATTTTTGATGAATTGTAGTGCTGCTTTATCAAAAGGAGACTGTTGTATCCTGGAAGACAATCGTTATACTGACCGTAAGCACCATTACGGGATGAAATTATCTTAAGGATATAGAGTATAACTCTAGCCTCAGTCTTATCAATTAGGTAGCCATCATCTGCACAACCAACAGTGGGATGCTAGAAGTTATTCGGCTCTATGTTGGAAATAGAGCCTTCGATGCATGAAGCTTTTTGTGGGCACTTGATCTAGCACTACGCCTATTTGGATTCTCTAGAATCCAGTTTACTGGTACAGTTTTGTGTGGATATAATGGAGTTCGACGCTTGCAATCCAACGAATTCCTAGCGGTGTCCTAAAGCGCAGCCATTCAGACTACAATCCACCTCATAGAACTAAAAATAGAGAGAGGAGGGCATACTTGGTCCACTAGATGAGTTCGTGGATTCCCAAGGGTACGGGCCATAGGGATCATCTCCGAAACAACCACCTTCGTCAGAATCTTTGGCGTGGGATCGAGGCAAGTATTGAGATTTTGTTTAAATAAACTAAGTAGATATTTATGGATGTGTTTAGAGAACTGCAACCTCTTGGTCTTTTGGTCTTCTATGACCATTCGTATTTGTAACTGAATTTTGGCCAAGTTCAAAGCCTCCCACTTCTCTGCTGTTAATAAATACCTAAATTTTGGCCAAATTGTAGGCATTTTATTATCCCATCTCACATAATGTTTGACCAGATTATTTTTATTCTCTGCCAAGTAAAAAAGTTTAGGAATAAGAGCATGAACACTGAACCAACAATCTTTTCAAAAGATAATCCTACCCCCTCTTCATCCCATAGGACAGGAAAGTTGAAAGCCCAACTTCCTTGAAGCTAACGGAAATGTCTTTGTGCACCGCCTCCAGTGCACGAAGATGCACACCGGGCGTGCACCATGCGAGCGCGCATGCCATGGCCAGGTGCACCCGCCTGTGCGAGCCCGCATGCCTCACATGCACGTTCGCCCGGTGCGCATCTTCATGCACCGAAGGCAGTGCACAAAGACTTTTCCTAAAGCTCACATTGCAACCCAGCCACCTCATTTACTTTCTTTAAGTCCAATCCTAACCCCTATTTCTCATCTCCCAACTTACGTTACGATGACTACCACCATAGATCACTCACTAATGTTCAGTTCACTCAAGTTGTAGTAATTAGTTATTGGTCCCAAACATAGTGGCATCACTCAGTTGGGCCCTGCCTATGCTAAGCCAGTAGCTGACTTCCACATCTCCTGATAAACTGAACAATGATCATGACTAGCAGGTGATCCATTAGCTTTTTTCATTTAGAAGATGGATTTTTCTCAAACATATATTTACCGTGATTATGGTATTATGGACATACCACTCTATACTAAGAATACCATATCATAGTAGTAAAAATTATGAGAACCAGCTTGCACGAACACTATATTGTGAGCTTTAACATTAAGCAACATATGGTTAACATCCTTAGTCAGATGTTAGATATCAAAGATTTACCCCTCTCCCTCTAATTCTTGATTGTTCTTGGAAAGCATATCAACATCATTAAGTAATGTACAATCTGTTAACTAGAACTTATGGCCAAAACTAAAACAACAGTTGCTAGTTTGATCTCCCAAAAGCATTCTACCAAAATTGCTAATCTATCCTTCTTCTGGTCCCCAGCCCATTATTATCTTTCAAAGAAAGCACCGAAAAGAATAAAAAGAAAATTGATGAAGAAGAGCAGGGTTTATCCAATTGGTGAGAGCCTGTCTACCCCTCAATGACAGAATTAGCTTCAGCCAGACCACCTAATTCCCTTTCAACCCCAATGACAACCCCTCATAAACCTCCATCTCTAAGCATCCATGTCCAAGGTGTGGTCAATAGATTATATATTCTCAGGTCCAGATCTTTTGGAGATTCAAATCCAAAACCCCCAGGCTGCTAAGCCGCAGCTCAAATGGTGATTTTTTTTTTCCTAAAGAAAAATGAAAGTCACAAGATCCTGCATTACATTCTCTGAAGATGACAAGGAAGGTCAAATAACATTGCAAAACAGACATCCATATGGTCATATCAGTTCTCAGCTTCAAATTCCATGAATTATATCTCAAAATTTAGATTGCTCTAACTAAAGTGATCAGCTTTACTTGATAATTACAAGATTAAGGCTTTTTGCCAGGTTAAAACATGTAATTGTCTTAGCATAATGATATGGATCTCAATTTTTACCACTATAACACTGATGCATATAGCATATGTCAAGACATACGTTTGGTTACAACAAAACAAAATGCCAGGTTTATTATGACTTATCATCTCATGAAAATTATTTTGAAAGAAAAGGTTGCTCCATAAGCCCTTTTCCAAGAGGCAAGAGTGGTATTTAAATAAGGATAACCCTTACATTTTCCACCCCCTTAATTGTTTTCAGGTCATTAATTTCAATCCAGTAGCCGTTAGGGTCTTTAACGAAAGCAATGCCCTTTAAGTTTCCTGCACCCAAAAAATAATATAGATAGTACAAAATTAGCTTCAACATAAAAAAAATAATACAAAGTAACGAAGATAATTGGTTGATTGAACACTCAATGTTAGTATCTTATTCCAAAAGGCAAAAAAAAAAAAAGGTTTACTATAGAAATATTGTGAAGCCCAATCCAACCTAGCTAGATCAACTGGTTCATAAGCATGGAGGAAAAAGCCAGGTCCTGTTCACTGGCCCCCTCTTTGCCAATGTGAATAGGACACCCTTCCCTTGAGCTGCCCTCAAGCCTCTGTCAGTGATGCGACTGAACAGAGAAGAGGGCTGTGTCTTCTCTATTCAATAGCCCCCTACTTCCCCTTCTCAAATCACTGATCAAACCCCCTTCTCCTCCCTCCACCAGTGAGCGAGGTCCCCCGCTATCTCTCTCTATTATCCCCTCTTTGTTGCTCTCAACTAATTCAGAGTGAGAAGGGCTGTCCCTACCCATGCTCGAAGCCAACCCTCCAATTTCCTCACTCTGCTCTCTCTATCTCCATCTCTCTTTCTTCTAGGCTGCCTTGCCCATGCCTTGAAAATCCTTCGCCTCCTCTCCCTCCTCAACCTCCCCTCCACCGCCCTACTGCAACCGCGATGAGCGAAAGAGGCCTATTTGACTACACACACCCCCGTTTCGGCATCTAAGAGCCCCCTAGCCCTCTATCTCTACATCTCCCTGGGGCCAATCGATAAGTGGAATAGGGTTCTCTCTATCTCTACCTCTCTCTCTCTCCCCTCCCTAGCCAATCACTCTATGGAATAGGGCTCTCTCTATCTCTACCTCTCTCTCTCTCTCCTCCCTAGCCGATCACTCTATGGAATAGGGCTTTCTCTATCTCTACCTCTACCTCTCTCTTCCCTAACCAATTGATCTATGGAATAGGCTCTCTCTATCTCTATCTTTGTCTCTCACTTAGTCAATTGATCTATGGAACTGGCTCTCTCTCTATCTTTATCTTTGCCTCCCCTAATCTTCCTCCCTCTCCTTCTCTCTTTCTCTTCCTAGTCCAAGCCCAACCGATCATCGTCTCATTGCCCTGCTCACATTGATGCTAGCAGGAGGGATGCGGCCAAGTAGGGCCTCGCGGTCATCCTCTCACTAAGCTAGTCCAATCGCATCGACTTTATTTTATAATTTTTTTATAATTTAATTAATAACATGCATACTTCATTAAATTAAATTTCATAATCTTATGATATATAATAATAACATCTTATGAAAATATTTATAATATATGAACAATTATGCAGTAATTAATGATATAAATATAGTATTAAAATCATGTAGGTAATTATGCTTCGGATTTCTTACCTCAAATGAAAGTACCATTACTCACAAATTGCAAGGCAATTTTATATTGAATCAATAAAATCTGATAATTGCTTCACCAACAATTTCTTAAATAGATAAATAAGTCATAATTTTTTATTTTATAAATTTTAAATTGACCTTTCATCCTTAATGATGAACCTAATTGATTTGTAGCCTATTGATTTAATAATAATAACTAAAGGGGCAGAACTTTACCTCTATCAGATGCTTAAGAAAAGAGCCCTAGGCTAAGCATCACTAGATCGCTGCAAGTCATCAAAACATATTGCTAACAATATGAGAGACTCTAGAGAAAGTGAGGCTAGAGAGAAAATTCTAGAGAGAAGCTTAGGGGGGAGAGAGAGAGAGGGAAAGTATACAGAGAAAAAGAAGAATAAAATTAATAGAAATAGAAGAGGGGTAGGGGACAGTGGAAACATGAAATTGAACCATGTTCCATCTCTGATCCCTTCTCTCTTTCCTCTTTCCTTCGCTTCTTTCTCACTCTCTCTCTTCTCCCTCCTTTTCTTCACTCTCAAGTAGCATTGATTGTTGCCTAATGTGGTGTCACCTAGTATGGTGTTGATCACTACCTAGCATGGCACAGATTATTGCCTAGCCTGGCATCACCTAGTGTGGCACAAATTATTACCTAATGTAGCATGGATTATTATCTAGTGTAACCGTGACTAGTCTAGATACCAAAGTGTTAGATCAAACATGTAATAAGTCTGAAACTCTTATGGATTGAGGATATATAAACCATGAATCTAAAATTATTGCGGCATGATGTTACTATATCGATTATGAAATTTGGCAAATATGGCATTATTATTTTATTATGAGTTATTATGAGTAATATTATGAGTTATAATTGTGATCATTTTATTATTTAATTGAATTGCAAATTTATATTGTTTAACCTTGGCATTTGAATTAATTGACATGGGGATAATATTATTGACTTTATTATTGATGATTATGATATATGTGTATTTAATTCATGCTAGTGTGTATATGAGAAGATTTCTTATGGAACTATTAGTTCACATTATTATTGTTATATTTTTTTTAGAGCTGCAAGATGCTTAGCTTTAAGGTTCATGCTCGAGGATTTTGGTAAGACCATAGTTAGTATTTTATATATGATAACGAATGTATATGAACCCTGTATTTGGGACTAATAAATTAATAATGAAATATTTTGATATATCATAGTAATTGCTTATGTTAATATTGGTTTAAAATGAAGGCTTTGCATACTTCCTAGGATCATACCTTGGGGATTATGCGGCCATGTCACATGGTCAACTTGGATGATGTGTTGGGGCATGATAGAAATTGCCGCCATCAAAAAAAATACATGAGCTAAATAGATAGAGAGAGAGATGAAAAATATGCTAACATAATTTTTTGATGAAAAATATGTTATGCAAAATTAAGAACTAGAACAATCATATACACATATATAAACATATCTGGCTGATAACAAATAAATGGAAGAGACAAGATTTGCAAAGAAAAGGAATATATTGTAACAGCATGAAACCTTAAATGCATTCATATAAATGTCAATGGTAATGCATTTTTAGGTTATTAGGACTAAAATAAGTATAAATATGGGCTGGTTAAACAGATCTTAGTCAGTGTGGTCCTTACCAATATTTATAGGAGAATAGTGCAAGAATAAATATTTTTTGGTGAGCCAAAAATAAATTTTTCAGATGCTTCGAATTAGACATGGAGATATTATAGGACACTCAAAGAAGATGCCTAAATGAAATTCAAAAGAAGATGCAATAATATGTTGGCATCATAGGTGGCAGTCTCAACCCAAATTATGTTCAGTGACAGCTCATCATGAGTAAAGTCATGATGCAATTATTATATAATGTTAATAATCTGTATGGGTAGGTACACATAACCTATTTCAGATACAAGTGGAGGATGGGATGGCTAGGCCACACCTAGAAGTTAATGCTAACAAAGAAGATTGTAGGCCAGCCAGATAACCTTAGAAGTAGAAAATGGTATGGGCAATGTTGAATGCTGGCATAGAACGTTTACACAGCAGCAATGAGCAATATTGATAGAAGCTGTTGATCAAACTTCCATACATCGTTATATTGGAGATTAGAAAGCATGGGGATTGGTAAGCATATACACAAACCAACAATATAAGTGAAAAGTAAAAGCAGTAAGTTGATATTAAAAATGGAAAATTGGTTCTGAAGGAAGCAATCTCATCAACACTTGAAAGAAAACTTTATTGAAACAGAGAATTTGCTTTAAGATTAAATGACATGGTTCCATTGATGTAACACATTAGTCGCAAAGGATTAGGAAAGCTGAGGAAAGGATTACAAAGTTCTACACTGAAAATCTTTAGATCCTTCGGCATTTTGTTTTCTGAATGTTTCTGTTTCATTACCTTTAGCAAGTGAAGTCAGCAAGGGGAGCTAGTGGAGTTCAAAAAGAAGAAGAAATGAGAATCAGATGGCTTGCTTGCCATGAAATGGACCACTCATAAAGATCTTTCCTAGCACATTTTGTTTCATAATCTTGGAAAGAAAACTTAAAAGAGAACAAGATTTTTGATCCAGGAAATTAAAAGGCAGAATGCAAGAGGGACACAGGGCTATGAACACTTAAAAGGAGAAGAAGATTTTTGATCCAGGAAAATTAAAATGCAGAATGCAAGAGGGACACACGGCTATGAACACTTTGTTTAGCCTAAGAAAACTAGTTGAACTTTTTTTATGACTATGTATAACTTGTCCTAAAGTGAACTCAATCAGATTTGCATCAAGTTAAAGGAACTGTCATGAATTGTCCACCTTTTCAAGATTGAATGGTGTATCTTCTTCCATCTTAGATTGCAGAACTGAGTAACAACAGGGGAAAAATCTGAGAGTTACTCCTAAGCATGTCACATTGTGATCATTGTTGGATGTGACCAGACAATCACTAGTTACATCAAAGCCCTCTATGACAGTACCTACCTAGAATAATCCCAAAAACATGCTAATCAATGAATGTGCAATATAAATGTTAAATCTAAATTAGAAGTCATCCTTGAAATAATACACCAGTAGGATAATGAATATAACAGCATCTGTTCATCAGCTTATGATGTTAGCTATCATTCATTGATCAACATGTGTTCATCTTTAGTTTCCAAAACAATTTAGGGATCACGTGTGTTGCATCGCATAATGGATTCATTTACTGTCTTTAAAATTCAAATTGTGTAGATGCCCAAAACTTATTCAGATAAATTGATAAAAAACAACAGGCTGCATTACAAGAGAATTTATTATAAAAAACTAAGTTACCCTCATCGGGTTTCTTCATGAACTCCACTCCTAGCCTCTCAAACCGCTCGCATGCCTTGTATGTGTCATCAACAATTATGCCTATATGTCCTGTTTGCAGAAAAAGCATTTAAAAAATGCAATCATTAGTCAAACATCATTTACAGAATCAAATGTTAAAAAGTAATTCATGGTCTGCAAGGAGGGAGGATGTATAGTGCCCATGATCTAAAATGGTAAAGTCACATGTAATATTTCTGTCCAACTCCCACAGTTACGCACCAAAGCCATGGGGTTCTGAATTGCCATGAGGATAGACATTGAAGTTAGGATCATTTTCTGTACCCCAGTTGCTGAAAAGTCATCAAATAAAAGGTTAAAAGAAATGACATTGCATTTTGATGTCAATGTATATAAGGAAAAATATATATCAAAGCAAGAAGTATCAATAACAGAACTTATTTGGGAAAAAAAGGCTATTTGGTAAAAAAGGCCAGTGTAACTATTATCCTTCTTACTGCTTAAGCTCAAGCGTAACCTTTTGACTAAAAGTCCACACCAATCGTTGGGCTGGATCAGCTGGTGCTGAAGCAGGATTCTATGCATGAAAAGACAATGAGATGTTATTGTGTTCTGATGAGTTATCAATCATCAGTTCGTTTGAGTATATCAATAGAGGTTAAAAAAGTTACCTCATAACCCATATAGTACAAGCTCAACTTCCCCTCTGGGAAATCCAGTCTTTTCAGTAACCTGATTTGTTTTTGGATATAAATAAGACTTTCCAAAAGGATCAATGTTTACAGCAATACAACCATACAGATGACAATACACACACGCTTTGTTCTCAGTCAAAAAAAGACAATACACACATGCTATCTGCCTTTGTCCTTGGTTGTTAGCTGAGGACAACACATAAACACACATTGCAGTATAAGTCTTAGATGATCTGAAAAGAGCATGAAGTGGAGAAATGAATGTTTGGCTATGATCCAAGGAATACACACACACTGTAGTACAACACTTAGATGCTATAATGGCAATGGATCATGAGCATGAAGTGGAGAAATGAATGTTTGGCTGTTGCCAAAGGAAAGCTAAATGGCTTCCTATAATGAATGACCTCTTAATTGTTGTTAGGGTTGCAAGTCTGTAGGCTGAGATGACCCTTTCCTGGTTCTGTTTGTTAGTCTTGGCTCCTCAATTGGTCAACTTTTTATCATCCCCCCCCCCCTATTTTATCAAATGAATAAAGAAAAAAAGAAAAAACAAGTGCATGAAGATCAATCAACCTCCAATTGCCAAAAGCATGGCTAAGATGATGTGTTCCCCATAAGAAAATATAACTGAAGAAAAACCTCACACCATTGGATAGGATGTAAACCTGAGTTTGTACAACCATATCATCCGAACAGAGTCTAGACAAGTTATAGACAAAATATAGCATGCCTACTGGTACCAGAATCATTGCTATAAATGATGCTAATATGAAGAGCATGGATCAACATTCAATACAATTAATCTGAGACAACACTTTCTTCTTTGCTTTGGTTGGTTTTACATGTC
>UESW01003316.1:60941-89834 GCA_900491605.1 Calamus simplicifolius | reverse complement strand
GCGACGATCGATCTGGACCGTTGCTATCCATCCGATCGGCGATGATCTGACGGTTGCGATCGATCCAAGCCCTGATCGATCTTGGACTGTTGTGATCCATCCGATAGGCGACGATCCGACGGTTGCGATCAACCCAAGCCGTGATTCCGATCGGCGAGGATCAATCTCAGACCGTTGCGATCGATTCGATCGGTGACGATCAGACGGTTGCGATTTATTTATTTAATTTCTGATTATTGCGTCGCTAATGTGTCACTATTTAACATAATTAATTTTTTTAAAAATATTGTGACGCACCGAAATCGTCGCAATATTTTTATTTCATAATTATTTTTAATTTTTTTAAAAATTTATTTTTAAAAAATATTGCGATGCATACTGGTGTCGTTAAATAAAAAAAATATTTTTATAAATTTTCTATTTTATTACGTCGCTATTTAATATAATTAATTTTTAAAAAACATTACGACACATTGAATTACGTTGCAATATTTTTATTTCATAATTATATTTTATAAAAATTAATTTTATTTATAATAATTGCGACGCAATGCCTGCGTCGCTAAATTAATTTTTTTTTTAATTTTTGGTTTATTGCGTCGCTATTTAACATAATTAATTTTTTTAAAACTTTGCAACACACTGTGTTGCGTCGTAATATTTTATTTCATAATTATATTTTATAAAAATTAAATTTAAAAATATTGCGACGTATTACTTGCGTCGCTAAATTAAAAATTTAATTTTTATGATTATCTGGTTTATTGAGTCGCGAATGCGTCGCTAACTGCATCGCAATTTTGTTATCGCGGCGGCGTTGCAATGTGGTCGCAATTTAGCGACGCAATGATGCGTCGCTAATTTTGCATCGCTATTTCAAGATTTTTTTGTAGTGATAGTTGAATAGTCTACTACAGGAAAAAGAATAAGAAATCATTAATTTGAAATTTTGATGCACAATTTTCTTCCATACACATAAGCATATCCAAATGATACAATTTAGATGATGCAGAGCCTACAGTTTTTCACAATAATCCATGGATTGAATATTGAAGTAACACAGCAACAAAATCTCAAAACTTAATAACGTGTCATACGTGAAAGACAAGACTAGCCAATCCTGTGGTCTGTACAAAATTTTAGCAGAATCTGAACTTTATGTAAAACCTCGATGGAAGGATAACACTAAATAATCAACCCCGCTACAATATTGTTTTTTCTCAAGTTGCACTCTACCCTTATATCTATGATTTCTGGATTCTTAATCCTGATTCTGGGAGAACAAATAGGACAGAGTGTTGAGATGGAAAGGCAATGCTTTGGTTGAGCTTCTCTACAATAGGATCATTCCAGCAACTGCACAATATTCTGCACTTCACATCTTATCACTTTTGCATGGTCAATTACATGAGCATCTAATAGATTCTTATACTGTCAATCATTGCATTATAACCAACCTCATGCTTGCTTTTCATAATCTTCTCCACCATCACTTCACCTTCACACCTGCGTGTGCTATCAAGACAACATCTGCCATTGGTGTTCGTTAGGTCTCAAGACAATGAGTCCATTAGTCCAATATATATATATATATATATATATATATATATATATATATATATATATAATGTAGTTTATCTTAGGGGAGTTCGCAAGTCCAACACTTCTAGCAAAGGAATTCCTCATAAAAAAACTTAATATATACATCTCTTTTGTTAGTCTTACTTTTTGCATAATGTCCCACCAAAGCGCTCATTTGTGTCTTCAAAATTTTCCTTCATAGCAAGAACCTAGGTAGAGAGACATGAATATAGGCAGTGGCACTACATACAGAAACAATTTCTTCTCCTATCGCAGCAAAAGTGGCATTCTCTTCCTCGATGTAGAAGCATAGTCCTTCCCTTTTCTGTAATTTGCTAATCAAATATGTTTTAGGTGATTTCATTAGAAAAGAGTGCGTTTCATGTGAAAAAAAACTACTAGGTCAAAGCCTTCCATCACTTTTTGTAGGTAGACAGAGTTGATTCAAAAAGATTAACATCACATTTAAAACTAGAAAAGCAAAGCAAACCAGATTATTATACTTTGACGGCGAGAAGGTGGACATGCCTCCCTAGACCAAGGCCCTATATTAAAGCTTAAATAATGTCTCATTTTGCTAATATATAAAAAGTCTATAAAGTTTTATATAAAAAAAGAGGAAAAAGGTTTTTTTTTCTTCTGTTTGTCTTGCTCTAGGTATTTTAAATATTTTTATGGTAAAAATTAAAGTGGTTTAACAAGAAAAGCAAGAAAGATAGCTACTTAGCATAAATTAGAATAAATAAATGTTTATATTTGTCTTACTTTAAGTAGGTATTTTGCATGAGGCATCGTGTCTTTTACCATAAAATCACTTCATTAGTGTAACATGACAATAGAAACAATTCATACTAACTAATAGTGAAACCATTTCATTAGCATAGAAGAGAACAAAAGCATTTCTTTCTTATGGAACATTATTCATAGCATACCAAACCGAAAGAGAGAAAGCAAGAGTGAGAATGCAAGAGAGATAAAAGAAGCATAATACATTACAATATGTTGGCTGACTGCATAGTTTCTTATCAATGCCTGTAATTTCCTGTTCCCTTAATAGACTTCAGCTTGGCAAACTTTATTGTCAATTTTCATAAATCCAATCATATATTCTATCATGAATCGAAGATAAGAAATCCTGATATCCTTTTTGATCATCACTATACCGATAAAACCCCAGAATCCCATCACAAATCCTAATGTTGAGATTGCATAAATCCATACCATCTCATAACCATCTTCATCTGCTTGCTCCTCTTCTTGATGTGGAGGTGCATTTTTAGGACATTCTAGCAGTGGTTGTCCACAGAGATTATGATTACCAACATAGATGGAGGCATCATCGAAGGTTTGAATTTGGTACCCTGATGGAATTCTTCCTGACAAGTTGTTATATGATAAGTTCAAGTGGCTTAAGAAATTCAAAGCAGCCATGGTTTGGGGAATTTGGCCTGAGAGATTGTTCATTGATAAATCAAATGATTCCAACTGCTTCATGTCACCGATGTTTTGTGGTATTTTTCCAATGAAATGATTCTCAGACAAGTTCAAGTAATGCAATTCATGAAGTTTTGTTACTTCATTAGGGATCTCTCCGAAAAGATTATTGTTCGACAGGTCAATGCTTGTAACCAGTAAAAGCACGCTAGTGTACTCAAGCTCTATTCCTTTTGTAACCAACAAGAGACTCTCTTTGTAATGTGATGTTGCCATTTCATCTGGGAACTCTAGTTTTCCTCCTTCCTGTTTCTCAACCATGGCAGTAAAATTTTCAAAGGATGATGGTAGATGTCCTGAAAAATTGTTACATACCAAGTCCAAAACCTGAAGAGAAGAAAGGCTGGATATTTGCATCGAGATATTGCCATCAAAAAAATTTGATCTTAGAGAAAGAACTTTTAGAGATGAGAGATTTTCTCCAATCCATGTGGGTATATTTCCTGAAAACCTGTTTTCACCAAGATCAAGTACAACCAACCCTTTACAAAGTCTCAAAAAGGAAGGAAATTGACCGGATAAGTTGTTGTTTCTCATATGCAAAGATCGGAGTTCCCTAGGATATGCCATTGTGCTAAATGAATCTTCTGGCCTTCTATCTTTTGGTACATCAAAGCTTCCTTCCTGTGACTTGCTCCAGCAGTCTGGAAATCCTCCAGTTAACTCATTATTGGAGAGGTCAAGAATCTCCAATGAAGTCCAATTACAAAGGGATTGTGGGATAATGCCATTTATACGGTTGTTCGACAATGAAAGTACCACGGGAGTAACTTCTTCAAAATAGCTCAAGGAAATAGGACCAGAAAAAGAGTTGTTGGAAAGAAGGATGTAATTATACTTCAGATTAGGTATTGGACCGAAAAAGCAGTTGGAACTCAAATCAAGTAAGCTATAATAACTATATATCCATCGAGAGCTTGATAGCTGAGAACTTGGTAGCTGCCCTTGTATACAATTATAGGATAGATTGAGGGTATCCATATTCCTATTCCACAACCATGATGGAATCTTATCTGAAATTCCAGCTTCGGATAGGCACAATTCATTCAGTTGTATTTGGGTTTGAAGCCAAGCAGGAAATTTGGGCCCACATAGCAAGAGCACATCATAATAACGATAGCATTGAAAGGAGGAATCCAACTGTTACTTAATAGGGGTCATATTCAAGGAGTTGTAAGATAGATCCAAGAAAGACAATCTTGTGAGGTTGGAAAAGTGCCCTTCAGTCAAGTACCCAGTGAAGGAGTTCGATGACACATCCAACCTTTTGAGCGCACATAGTTGTCCCAAACTTTCTGGGATCATCCCACTTAAACTATTGTTGCTCATGTCTATCTGCCATAAACTTTGCAAACAGGTTCTCCCATCCAATTTATTATTATGTTAATGCATTTAGAAAATCCTTCTATAAGACCAGTGATCTCGCCATTAATTCTGTTATTTGATAAGTCCAACACCTGTAAATTGCAGAGCTTCGATATGTTTTTTGGTATTTGTCCGGTAATGTTATTGCTTGACAAATCTAACCACCGCAAATGAACAAGGTTTTCGATAACTTCTGGTATCCATCCGCTGATTTGGTTACTGGACAAAGACAATTCCTCCAGGTTGAGCATGCTTCCTAGTTTTGCTGGAATTTCACCACTAATTTGATTGCCACGCAAATATAAGTACCTCAATTGGTTAAGATTCCCCAATATTTCTGCAGCATGCCCAGTAATATGGTTCCATGATAAATCTAAGTACTCCATGTGCTTATTAGTCCACAAAGATGGTGAAATTTCTCCGGTAATTTGGTTCACTGATAAATCTACATACTTCAAACTGTTGAAATTCCCCAGCATATCTACTATAACTGATAACCTGCCATCAAATTCACAGCCTCCGAGATGGAGTTCAACAAGGCTGCTAATATTAAACAGCCAGAGCGGGGTGGCAGACTCAAAAGCATTGTCAGAGAGATCAAGGACGGCGAGAGATGTGAGGTTTACATACTGTAGGGTTGAAGGAATACCAGGGAGTTGAGTATGAGTTAATTTCAAGACTAGCAGAGAAGGGTGCATGTTGACCTCATGAAGCCAATTCGATGATGCCTTGGAGAGGTTGACAGAGCTCAAGTCAAGGTATCTCAGAGAGGTGATTCCAGAGAGCCATTGAAGGTCATGAACTCGAAAGGATTGATAAATATCAACGTACCCATCACCAAGAAATATGGACCCACCCCGAATATCTAGATAGTGCAGGCTCGAGAGATTTCCAATCAGGCGAGGAATGGTTCCAGTACACGAAGCAAGGGAGAGGTTAAGGTATTCCAAGTGGATGAGAGAACCAATGAATTCCGGGATGGATGCTCCAGAGAAGTTGTTCATGCTCAGATCCAAATACCTCAAATGTATCAAGCTAGATAAGGAAGGATTTAGCTTACTTGGTCCTGCGGATTTTGCAGTTCCTTCCATCGCATCATCAAGATCATAAGGGTATCTGAGATTGCCGGTGGCGTTGTTGCAGCCCACTCCCCTCCACTGGCAACAGCTTTGGCCCGTCCAAGAAGAGAGCCATTCATCAGGATCGTACATATCTTCTCTGATGGCAAGGAGGGCTCTCCTTTCGCTCTCTATGCAGCTGCCCCCCCCCAAGTGGGAATCGCCAAGGCAGTGAGAGAATGGGATGTCGACTCCAGCGCATAAGATGAACCCAATCAGCATCACCCGCTCAATAATGCGAGATCTTCCCTCCTTGCATCCACCATTAATGGCCATGAGAGGAAGTCCTGAGACCAGCATAAAGAGATTGAAATGGAACACATAGGCCATGATGAGATGAGAGGTTGCATGAACGCTTCTCATCATCAGCGTATTTATTGAAGGAGTTCCATGCCAGTCATCTTGACTCACAACTATAAGTCATCAGATAATATTATAAAAGCTGTTGGCACCTTAACTGAGAATATTTCTTTCTTTTTCTTTTCCTTTTTTTTTTTTTTTTTTTGAGAAAAGTAACTGGTCTATTCTCAAGTCAAGTAAATAATGGCAGCCTAGTGGATGTAGTTGTAAGTCATTATCTTCATGAGTCAAATAAATCAAACTTTGCTGCATGGCTGGTCACAATCTTTATGGAATCTCTACCCAACTTGCACGCCAAGCTATACTGTGGTCTATATTAAATAATATAGGACAATCTGGCTGGTGAAGATTAGAAGATATATAGTGTTCTTAGCCAGTGCATGCTAGCAGATTGTTGGTGTTTTATCTGTCAAGATTTAATAATTATGACTTTCATCATCCACATGGTTCGATCTATAGATGAATGTAATCTGAGTGGATCTACTTATGGTCCCATAAATTTTCTGAGATAAGGAACCGTTGAGACTGGACTTTGACTCTAGAATATGGCAATGCGATGTGAATATGGATGGATGAGGATCTTTTTGGGCAGAACGTAGCTATTTGATTTGATCGATGGTTCATCAATACCTTTGAGTAATAGGTCGCCTGTATTTTTTTTTTTTTTCTTGAGAGAAATAAATGCTGTGCAAGTAAATGATGGCTTCATAAGTAGTTGGTCATTATCTTCATGGTTTTTATGGGTCAAGCAAACCATGATGGCCATTATCTTTGAGTCTAGTGCCCTTATCTTTATGGGTCAAGTAAACCACCATGGCCATTATCTTTATAGGTCCAGTGCCATTATCTTTATGGGTCAAGTAAACTACCATACAAAATGATCGGCCATTATTTTTATGAGTCTAGTTGACAATTATCTTTTTGGGTTAAGTAAATCATCATGGTATCTTTATGGGTCTAGGGTCATTATCTTTATGGGTCAAGTAAACCATCATGGTTATCTTTATGGGTCTAGTGCCATTATCCTTGAGTCAAGTAAACCATCGTCGCGATTATCTTTAAAGGTCTAGTGCCATTAATCTTTATGGGTCAAGTAAACTACCATATAAAATGGTTAGCCATTATTTTTATAGGTCTAATTGGCCATTATCTTTATGGGTCAAGTAAACCATCGTGGTCATTATCTTTATGGGTCCGGTGCCATTATCTTTATGATCGTGGCCATTATCTTTATGCGTCTAGTGTATCTTTATGGGTCAAGTAAACCATTGTGGTCATTATCTTTATGGGTCTAGTGCCGTTATCTTTATGAGTCAAGTAAACCATAGTTCCCATTATCTTTAAAGGTCTAGAGCCATTAGTCTTTATGGATCAAGTAAAGTACCGTACAAAATGGTTGGCCATTATTTTTAAGGGCCTAGTTGACCATTATATTTATGGGTCAAGTAAACCACCGTATGAAGTGGTTTGCCATTATTTTTATAGATCTAGTTGGCCTCTATCTTTATGGGTATGGAGTAGTTAGCCATTATGTTTACGGTGTTGGATCATTAATCTAACATTGAGCTTATATATGAAATAATTATGTATTGCGGATGTCAAATAAGGTTAAGCCTAATTAAAAGTGATCTACTAAGGTTTTGATGATTTAGGCTTTAATGTATATGATAGGGTGTGGTCCTTTAATGTATAAAGACCTAAGGGTGATTTCTATTTTTATGATGAGCTAAAATAGAAATACCAAAAGAAAATGATGAAGTTATCTATACCCTTAGATTGCACGTACGACTTTCTTCTCTGAATCCTATCATCAAAAAGAAAATTCTAAAGGGCTCTTTGGTAAAACGTGATGATCTGGAAGGCCAACCACATGGCCTGGAGAGTAATAAACAATAAGGATCTGGAAGGCCAACTGCACGGCTTTGAAGAGTAATCAAACAATATGAATTCAGGTATGCTTTTGTTTATTGTTTATTGATTCTTGATGATTGAACATGAATGATTCTTGAGTTTCTTGGTAATAGTTTTACCAAAGGTTTAGATTTAATTTCTAACAATTGGTATCAGAGCTCCTGTTCATATTGAATCATTAAGAACAGATTTAGTTTAGTTTTTTTTATGAATACAGATTACTTTGGGTATATATATTTTTGTACATATTTTTTAATAATCTGATCTTCGTCCGAGTGAAAGGGGAGAAGAGACGGCCTAGTGCCTTATCCTGCAACGCATCAGTGAGTTCCAGGAACGGAACTCGCTCATTTGGCCCAGATTGCTGCACATCCCATGTAAAAAAAAAGGTACATGTGAGAAGGAATGGGTTATGTGCTTATAACTCAAGTCCACTTGCTACTCGTTAACTTTTACTCAAGTTTTTGGACCACGTAGTTTTGGCCTGCTAACGAAGTTGACTGGAGTAGCAGGTGGGCTTAGGGCGTTACAAATTAGCGGGTGAGCTCTCGAAAAATATACGCGGTATGGACGTAGGATCAACCACACGACCGTGGCCAGGTACTGAAAGGCCATAGGGGCAGACCGAAGCATCCGGTCTAAGGTCATGGTAGGGTCTGATAAATTTATTTTGGCATATTTTTTTAAGGGAGTTTGACATTTTATTTTAAAGCTAATTTAGATGCAATTTTAAATTCAAATATTGGAATTTTTTATATTTTTGATATGAATTAATTGAAGCAACATGTGGTCAAAGTGACCTCTCTTATGAAAATTAATTTGTTTTGAAATATAAACGGTTGTGTGGATGTAACTTATGTAATATTTATGGGCCCAAAGGAGGTGAATATTTAACGAATTACATGTGCACCTGTAGTAATAAATACATGGTGATTATCCAGTTTTACATATGAATAATAAATCGGCCCAAAGGAAGATTTATTATTCGATATGTTATTTATCATCAATGTTTGATTACTATACCAAGATATCACTTACAAGTTAATATTTTGTCCAAAGATGAAATATTGATGGAGTGTCCGGTATCTTGAGATGGGGTTTACCTTTATTTGAATTTATTTATTTCTTTAAAGACTTATGTGAGCTTGTTTTGTTAGTTTGTTATTTTTCTCTATTTAGCTATTACTCCTGCTAATATTACTGCCAGTATTAATTTAATTTCTATGCTAAATGACTCTAACTTCAAGTCATGGCAAGAGAATCTCATGATAGTTCTTGGAGTCATGGATCTTGACCTTACTTTAAGAACTGTGCTCCCCCACCTCTTATGGATAAGAGCACCTCTGATCAAAAGAGGGAGATGGAAAGATGGGAGAGATCAAATCGCATGTGTATGTCGATAATAAAGAAAGCCATTCTAAAAGCATTCAAGGGCATGATGTCTGAGGAAATACTACGGCTAGTTATTTCCTTGTAAATATTAAAAAGAGGTTTGTCAAGAATGAAAAGGCTGAAATTGGTATGCTCTTGACAAGCCTGATTTCAATGAGTTATAAGGGTAAAGGCAATTCAAGGAGTACATCATGGAGATGTCTCATCTTGCTTTAAAATTGAATGCACTTAAGCTTAAACTCTATGAGGATTTGCTTGTGTATTGGTTTTGATATTCCTTCCGACACAGTTTAACCAGTTTAAGGTGAGCTATAACTGTCAGAAAGAGACTTGGTCTCTGAATAAGCTCATATCACACTGTGTTCAGGAAGAAGAAAGGTTGAAGCAAGATAAGATAGAGGGTGCTCACCTAGCCTCAACCCCTAAGAATAAGGGTAAGAAAAATAAAAGAAAGAAAGATAAGGAAGCTGCAGATACAACACCTCATAAGAAATAATAAAAGAAATTGGCTAACCCGACAATATTGGTTGTTTCTTTTGTGGAGCTGAAGGGAATAAGAAGAAACAATGCACCAACTATCATGCTTGGCATTCTAAGAAAGGTGTGGTTCTTAATTTGGTTTGTTTTGAGGTTAATTTAACTTTAGTACTAGACACATGTCGTGGATAGATTCTAGTGCAACAACTCATATCAGTGTGTCTATGTAGGGTTGCCTGAGTTGCCGAAAGCCAAGTGATGATGAAAGATACATCTATGTGGGCGACGGGACGATGGTTCAAGTAGAGATAATAGGAAAATTTAGATTATTGTTAAAGACTGAATTTTATTTGGATCTTGATGAAACATTTATTATACCATCTTTTAGACAGAATTTAATTTCTATTTCTACTTTGGACAAATCTGGTTATTCTTGTTCATTTGGGAATGAAAATTCAGCTTGTTTCATGATTCAAAATTGGTTGGTTCTGGTTCTTTATCAAATTATAATGATCTTTATTTAATTGATACAATTTCCTTATTTAATGAATTCCTACAATTAAGTACACAAAGTATAAAGAAAAAATTAACCAATGAGAATTTAGCTACATTGTGGCACAAGAGATTAGGTCATATCATCTTAAAAGGAGAATAGAGAGACTTGTGTCTGACAAAATTCTGGATCCCTTAGATTTTACAAATTTTGATGTTTGTGTTAATTGTATAAAGGAAAAATAAACCAACAAAAAAAGATTTAAAGCCAACAGGACTTTAGACGTCTTAGAACTTATACATACATATATTTGTGGGTCATTCCCTACGGTTGCTTGGAATGATCAACAATATTTTATAACGTTCATAAATGATTTCTCTAGATATGGCTATATATATCTCATTCATGAAAAGGCACAATCGGTGGATGTATTCAAAAATTATAAGGCTAAAGTTGAGAATCAACTTAGCAAAAGGATCAAAAGTGCTAGGTCTGACCGTGGTGGTGAGTACTATGGTAAATATGATGGTTCAGGTGAACAACATCTAGGGCTATTTGCTAAGTTTCTAGAGGAATGCGGTATCGTCCCACAGTACACTATATCGGGTTTGCCTATTATGAATGGTGTTGCTGAAAGATGAAATATAATGCTTAAGGATAAGGTGAGAAGTATGGTTTATCATTCCACCTTACCAAAATTACTCTGGGACGAAGCACTTAAACTGCAGCATATATCCTTAATAAAGTTTCAACTAAAGTGATTGAAAAAACCCCTTATGAACTTTAGACAGGCAAGAAGCCTAGTCTAAAGCACTTGCATGTTTGGGGATGTCCAGCTGAGGCAAGGCCTTATAGGCCTAATGAAAAGAAACTGGACTCAAGGACAGTAAGTTCCTATTTTATTGGATACTCTAAAAAATGTAGGGAGTACAAATTTTATGATCCCACAACTAAGTCGATTTTCGAGTCAAAAAATATTCGGTTCTTTGAGGATGTAGAGTTTGCCAGGGAAGATACAGTTAGGAACTTTGTCTTTGAAGAGAAATGCATTGACATTTCCACATATGTTATTGGCATTGATCAAGATTTCATTCTAGATCTTGTTCAAGACACAACAAGTCAAGACAATGTTGGAGAACTCCATTCAAGAAACTATTCCAGAAGAACAAACTCTAACACCTCAAGAACCTATGCCATTAAGGAGATTCACTAGAGAGAAAAGCAGTACAGTGCCAGATGATTACATTGTATTTCTCCAAGAACATCAGGTAGACATTGGAGTAATGGAAGGTGATCTGATCAACATCTGTCAAGCCATGGAAAGTTTTAACTCTCAGAAGTGGATTAATGCCATGAATGAAGAGATCAAGTCCATGAAGGATAATGATGTATGGGATCTTGTCCCATTGCTAGAAGGTGTGAAATTCATTGGATGTAAATTGATATTTAAAACCAAGAGGAATTCAAAAGGTGATGTGGAAAGGTACAAGGGTCATCTTGAGGGCTTTACACCGAAAGAAGGCATCGATTATAAAAAGACTTTCTCTCCAGTTTCTTTGAAAGACTCTTTCAAGATTATAATGGCATTACTGGCGCATTTCAATCTTAAGTTACATCAGATGGATGTGAAGATAGTGTTTCTCAATGGCAACATTGATGGACGATTTATATGGTGTAGCCAGAAAACTTTGTGTCAAGAGACCCAAAGAATATGGTTTGCAAACTTAAGAAATCCATTTATGAACTTAATCAGGCATCTTGACAATGGTATTTCAAGTTTCATCAAGTGATCATCTCATTCGGTTTTAAGATGAATTTGGTTGATGCTTGTATATAACATAAGTTCTGTGGGAGCAAGCATATTTTTTTAGTTTTATATGTCGATGATATTTTGCTTGTCAGCAACGATATAGGCTTTTTGCACGAAACCAAGAGATTTCTAACTAAGAATTTTGAGATGAAAGATCTTGGTGAAACCTCTTTTATATTAGGGATTCAAATACACCGGGATCGCTCTTGGGGTATTCTTGGATTATTGTAAAAGAGCTATATCGAAAAGGTTCTCAAGAGGTATGGCATGCAGGATTGCAAACCAGGTGATACCCCTATGGCTAAGGGAGACAAGTTTAGTCTTAATTAGTGCCCTAAGAATAATTTTGAGAAAAAGGAAATGCAAAAGATTTCCTATGCCTCAGTAGTAGAGAGTTTTATATATGCTCAAGTTTGTATGCATCTGGATATTGCGTATATTACTAGGATGCTAGGCAGATATTTAAGCAATTCAGGATTAGACCATTGGAAAGCAGCCAAACAGATTTTGTGGTACTTACAGAGAACAAAGGACTACATGCTCATGTATCGGAGGTCGAATCAACTGGAGATCATTGGGTATACTGACTCTGATTTTGCTGGATGCCAAGATAGTATAAAATCTACATCGGGTTATATTTTTTTTCCTAGCTGGAGGAGGTGTCTCTTGGAAGAGTGCTAAACAGTCTCTTATAGCTTCTTCTATCATGGCAGCAGAATTCATAGCATGTTATGAGGCATCAAATTACAGAGTATGGCTGCAGAATTTTATCACAGGGCTATGCATAGTGGATGGGATTAAAAGATCACTCAAGTTATTTTATTATAATAAGTCAGTAGTTCTATATTCCAACAACAACAGGATCTCGACGAAGTCGAAGCATATAAACATCAAGTTCCTGGTTCTTAAAAAAAGAGTTCAGAGTGGAAACTATATATAAAGCACATCGGAACAAACTCCATGATTATGGATATGCTTACTAAGGGATTACCACCCAAAATGTTTCATGAGCAAACTGCTCATATAGGTGTTATGTCTGTTATTGATATTTAATTTTAGTGGAAGTTTGTAATTTTTTAGATGCTCTTACGATATAGACATTTTTTAATTATTACATTTTATGGTTATTTTGAGGTTATTTTCTACAAAAATAAAGTTCAAGTTTATTAACACTTTGATTTTGGTATGGTTTGATCTTACTAAAGTTTAAGAAGGATCAATTGAAAATAGATATGTTAAAATTACATTATATAAAATTTTTATGCTGCACTTCCACATTATGTTTTATGTCATTCAGTTGTATCAACATACGTGACCATTGATGGGTCAAGTTATGATAGATGTAATAAAGGCCACTTTGATCCCATGTTGGTATGGTTAATGGACCGGATAGGTTATAGATACATTTTGGTAATGACAGTAAAATTGAGCTCATTGGTTATTTTTATAAAACATAATTATAAGGTTACACATATAGCCCAAGTGAAAGATTGTTGGATCATTAATCCAATATTGAGCTTATATGTGAAATAATTATGTATTGCAGACTATCAAATAGGGTTAAGCCCAATTAAAAGTGATCTGCTAAAGTTTCAATGATTTATATGCTTTAATGCATCTAATAAGGTGTGGACCTTTAATGTGTAGAGACCTAAGGGGTGATTTCTATTTTTATGATGGGCTAAAATAGAAATACCAAAAGATAATAATGAAGTTATCTATATATAGTGGTTATGGTCCTCGAATCTTTCCATCAGCAGAAAGAAATTTCTAAAGAAAATTCTAAATGGCTCTTTTTTAAAACATGCTGATCTGGAAGGCCAACTGCATAGCTCTGGAGAGTAATAAACAATAAGGATTTGGAAGGCCAACCACACGGCTCTAGAGAGCAATCAAACAATATGGATCAGGTATGCTTCCATTTATTGTTTATTGATTCTTGATGATTGAACATGAATGATTCTTGATTTTCTTGGTGATGGTTTTCATCAAAGATTTAGGTTTAATTGCCAACATATGGATCAAGTAAGTCATAGAATTTTGCTGCACATGAAGCTGCAAGAAAGCCTATAGTCATTTGTGCTGCATTTGTAAATGACATCATTTGAAAGGAAAAGTCTTGCTGCACCGCGCGCGGTGGAGAACAAGCACACCGCATGCGGTGATTAGCATATGGTACATGCACGAGTGCATGCCAAGGATAGGAATATCTTTTTCATTGTTAGTAAGCAGGCACATGCATCGTGCGTCAATCATCGTGCTCCTACTGCACTACATGTGATGCAGCAAGACTTTTTTCATTTGAAAAGAAATCCATTGATGGCCCATCCAATTTTATTAGGTAAGTGGAAAATGAGGAAATTAAAATTTATTCCAATGAGATGACAGTAATAGTTGTCATTGTGCCATGATAGCATGAAATAACCATGCGTTTTAAGACAGAGTGGATAAAGTTTCTAAGTTAGTGAAGGGGCAATTTAACAAAGAGGCATTTGATATTGTTGGATCATTAATCCAATGTTGGGCTTACATGTGAATAATTATGTATTACAGGCTATCAAATAAGGTTAAGGTTAATTAAAAGTGATGCATTAAGTATTCAATAATTTGGGCTTTAATATATTTAAGGTGTGGGCCTTTAAAGTGTAAAGATTTAAGAGATTATTTTTACTTTTATGATGGGCTAAGATAGAAATAAAATTAGATAACTAAAAGGTTATCTATATATAGTAGTCATGGTCCCCAAATCACAACCATAGAGATATTCTTTCTGACATCCTGTCATTAGATAGAAAACATGGAAAGAAACTAAAGGGCTTTTAAGTGGACGTGTTGATCTGTAAAGCTAATCGCTCGACTTTAGAGGGTAATTAATTGATATGGACTTAGGTACGCTTTTGCTTATATATTTAATTTTATTTTGGTGATCCAATATGAATGATCCTATTATTTTGGGTGATGGTTTTCACCAAATAAAATTCTATAAATTCTAACAAGTGGTATCAAAGCTCCTTCATGATGAATCATTGAGATTGAACTACATAATAAATTATTTTTTTAAAGAATAAACTAAAAGAAGGAATTTAAAATATTTCTTTTTCTTCCTATTCAGATTTTGGACTCTTGCTAGTGGTTTTCATCATCGCCGGCATCAAGTTTTTCAAGCATGACAAGCAACAGTCATGGCTGCCACCATTAAGTATAGGTCATTAAAAAAAGGGGGGGACACCACTAGCCACAATGGAGACCAGCGCAGGTCTCTGCCCGCATCGTGAAAGGACATCATGGCCAAACAGCCACGATGAGTAATAACAGTGGCCGTTTCGCTACCTGTTTGCTAAAGTTGCAGGTAGCCAAATGGCCACCCGAACCCTAGGGGATGAAACACCTTGGGTTTTCAAACACGGGCCCATGATAGTCTCTTTTTGGCAAGTGGCTTCTAGTTTCTTTCTTTATTTCTTTTTCTTTTTGTGGCAAGTGGCTCATGACAGCTTCTCTCATTTGGCAAGTGGTTCATGATAGTTTCTTTCTTTTTTTTTTTTAGCAAGCGGCCCATGATGATTTTTTTTTTGGGTCTTTCCTTATAAAAAAGATTTTTTTTAAATCATTTTAAGGGACCGAGTTAGGGGCTAGTGTAGGACCCGAGTTGGCTCATCCAATTCAGTCCACTCAGTCACAAGTTGACCAGTGCATCAATGGTCAATGATCTGACTATTGATCATTGACTTTGATCCAAAAAAAATTACTTTTTAAAGGACAATTTTTGGTGCAACTTTAAATTCAAATATTGGTATGTTTATATATATATTGAGATGGATTAATTAAAACAACATATCATCAAAATGACCTCTCTTATGGAAATTAATCTTGTTTTGAAATAAAAAGGTTATGTGCATGCAGTTTATGTGAATATCCATCAGCCTAAAGGAAGATCAATATATAACATAATTACATGTGCACCTATGGTAACAAACAAATGATGATTATTCAGTTTTACATGTGAATAATAAATCGGCCCAAAGTAGATTCATTATTTAATATGTTCTTATCATCAGTGTTTGATTACTGCACCAAGATATCACTTACAAGTTACTATTTTGTATAAAGATAAAATATTAATGGAGTGTCCGATATTTTGAGATGGGATTTACCTTTATTTGAATTTATTTTTTGCTTTAAGACTAATGTGAACTTGTGTTGTTGTTCTCTATCCAACTTACAGTCCTGCTAACATTACTGCCAACATCAATTCAATTCCTATGCTGAATGGCTCAAACTTTAAGTCCTAAAAAGATAATCTCTTGATAGTTCTTGGAGTCATGGATCTTGACCTTACGTTAAGGACTAAATATCCTTCACCTCTTACGGATAAGAGTACCTCAGATGACAAGAGGGACATAGAAAGGTGGGAGAAATCAAATCGCATGTGTATCGATGATTATGAAGAAAGCAATTCCAGAAGCATTCAGAGGCATAATATCTAAAAAAATAACTGATGCTAAGGCTTTCCTTGAGGATATTAAAAGAGATTTGTCAAGAACTAAAAGGCTAAACTTGGTACACTCTTGACAAGTCTAATTTCAATGAGGTATAAGGGGAAAGACAATATCAGGGAGTACATCTTGGAGATATCTCATCTTACTTCTAAGCTGAAAGCACTTAAGCTTGAATCTCTGAGGACTTGCTAGTGCATCTGGTTTTGATATCCCTTTTGGCATAGTTTAACAAGTTTAAGGTGAGCTACAACTATCAGAAAGAGACTTGGTCTCTAAATGAGCTCATCTCACACTGTGTTCAGGAAGAGGAAAGGCTTGAGCAAGATAAGACAAGAAGTGCTCACCTGGCCTCAACCTCTAAGGACAAAGGAAAGAAAAGGAAGAAGGATCGACACCTCAAAAAAAAATAACAAAAGAAACTGAATGGTTTGAAAGGCACTATTTATTTGTTTCGTGAAGCTAAAGAACATAAAAAGAAGTAGTGCACTAATTATCATGCATAGCATGCTAAGAAAGGAATGCTTTTTAATTTGGTTTGTTCCAAGGTTAATTTAACTTTGGTACCTAGACACACATGGTGAATAGATTATGGTGCAATAACTCATATCAGTGTATATATGCAGGGTTGTCTGAGTGCCAAAAGCCAAATGATGCTAAAAGATACATCTATGCAGGCGATGGAAAGATGGTTCAAGTTGAGGCAATAGAAAAATTTAGATTATTGTTAAAGACTAGATTTTATTTGGATCTTGATGAAACTTTCATTGTACCATCATTTAGACAGAATTTAATTTTTATTTCTATGTTGGACAAATCCGATTATTTTTGTTCATTTGGAAATGAAAATTTTAGTTTGTTTTATGATTCAAATTTGGTTGGTTCCGATTCTTTATCAGGTTATGATAATTTTTATTTAATTAATATAATTACTTCATTTAATGAATCCCTTTATTTAAGTACACGAGGTACTAAGAAAATTAACTAATGAGAATTCAACTATATTATGGCACAAGAGATTAGGTCATATTTTCAAATGAAAAATAGAGAGACTTATATTAGATAAAATTCTTGATCCTTTAGATTTCATAGACTTTGATGTTTATGTTAATTGTATAAAGAAAAAACAAACCAATAAAAGGAGATTTAAAGCCAACAGGACTTTAGATGTCTTAAAAGTTATACATATGGATATTTGTAGCCTATTCTCTATAGTCGCTTGGAATGATCAACAATACTTTATAACATTCATAGACAATTTTTTTAGATATGGATACATATATCTCATTCATGAAAAGTCACAATCGCTAGACGTGTTCAAAAATTATAAGGCTAAAGTTGAAAACCAACTCAATAAAAGGATCAAAAGCATCAAATTTGATTATGGTGGAGAGTACCATGGCAGATATGATGATCCAGGTGAACAACATTTAGGACCATTTGCTAAGTTTCTAGAGGAATGCGGTATCATCTTATAGTACACCATGCTAGGTTCGCCCGCTATGAATGGTGCTGCTAAAAGACAAAATGGAATGCTTAAGGACATGATAAGAAGTACGATAAGTCATTCTAACTTACTAGAATCACTCTAGGGAGTAGCACTTAGGACTACAGCATATATCCTTAATAGAGTTCTAACTAAAGCAACTATCAAAACCCTTTATAAACTTTGGATGAGCAAAAAGCCTAGTCTAAAGCACTTACATGTTTCAGGATGTTCAGTTGAGGCAAGGCCTTATAGGCCTAATGAAAATAAATTGTACTTAAGGATGGTGAGTTGCTATTTTATTGGATACTCTGAAAAATTCAAGGGATACAAGTTTTATGATCCTATAAGTAAGTCGATTTTCGAGTTGAGAAATGCACGGTTCTTTGAGGATGTTGAGCTTGCGGGGGGAGATACAATTAGGAAGTTTGTTTTTGAAGTGAAATATGTTGATATTCCCACGGATGTCATTGGCATTGATCAAGATCCCATTCCTGACCTTGTTCAAGACATAATATATCAAGACACTGTCAAAGAACCTCCTATTCAAGAAATTGTTCTAGAAGAACAAGCTCCAGCACCTCAAGAACATATGCCATTAAGGAGATCCACTAGAGAGAGGAGAAGTGCACTGCCAGATGACTACATTGCATTTCTCCAAAAGCATGAGGTAGACATTGGAATGATGAAAGATAATCCAATCAACTTCCGTCAAGCCATGGAAAGTTTTAACTCACACAAGTGGATTGATGCCATGAATGAGGAGATTAAGTCCATGAAGGATAATGACGCTTGAGATCTTATCCCATTATCTAAAGGTACGAAGCCCATTGGTTGCAAATAGATATTTAAGACCAAGAGAAATTTGAATGTAATGTGGAAAGGTACAAGGCTTGTCTTATCGCAAAGGGCTTTACTCAAAAAGAAGGCATTAACTATAAAAGAATTTCTCTCCAATTTCTTCAAAAGATTCTTTTAGGATTATAATGGCATTGGTGGCGTATTTCAATCTTGAGTTATATGAGATGGATGTGAAGACGACGTTTATCAATGGTAGCATTGATGAGATAATTTATATGGTGTAACCAAAAAATTTTATATCAGGAGACCCAAAGAATATGGTTTGCAAACTTAAAAAATCTATTTATGGACTCAAACAAGCATCTCAACATTGGTATTTTAAGTTTCATCAAGTAATCATCTCATTCTATTTTCAAATGAATTTGGTCGATGATTGTATATACCATAAGTTCTATGGGAGCAAACATATTTTTGTGGTTTTATATGTCGATGACATCGTACTTGCCAGCAATGATATAGGCTTATTACATGAAACAAAAAAATTTCCATTTAAGAAGTTTGAGATGAAAGATCTTGGTGACACCTCTTTTGTGTTAGGCATACAAATACATAGGGTTCACTCTCGAGGTATTCTTGGATTATCACAAAAGAGCTATACAGAAAATGTTTTCAAAAGATATGCATGCAGGATTGCAAGCCAGGTGATACCCTTGTGGCTAAAGAGACAAGTTTGGTCTTAAGCAACGCCCTAAGAATGATTTTGAGAAAAAAGGAAATGCAGAAGATTTTCTATGCCTCAGTAGTATGGAGTCTAATGTATGCTCAGGTTTGTATGCATCCGAATATTACGTATGTTACTAGGATGTTGGGCAAATATTTAAGCAATTTAGGAATAAATCATTGAAAAGCAGCCAAACGGGTCTTGTGGTACTTACAAAGAATAAAAGATTACATACTTATGTATCGAAGGTTAGATAAGCTTGAGATCATTGGGTATACTGACCCCAATTTTTGCTAGATGCCAAGATTGTATGAAATTTATATGAGGCTATATCTATTTGTTGGCTGGAGGTGCAGTCTCCTGAAAGAGTACTACACAGTCACTTATAACATCTTTCATTATGGCAGCAGAATTTATAACATGTTATGAAGCATCCAATCATAAAGTATGGCTGCAAAATTTTATCATAGGGCTGTGCATAGTGGATGATGTTAAAAGACTACTTAAGTTATTTTGTGATAATAAGTCAGTAGTTCTATATTCCAACAACAATAGGAGATCAATGAAGTCAAAGCATCGATATCAAGTTCCTAGTTGTTAAAGAAAGAGTATTGAACAGTTGTCTATAGAGCACATCGGAACAAACTCCATGATTACATATTCACTTACTAAGAGATTGTCACCCAAAATGTTTCATGAGCACACTATTCGTATGGGTGTCATGTCACTTGAAGATATTCAGTTTTAGTGAGAGTTTGTAATTTTAGATGCTTGTGTAGATATTTTTCAGTTATTTCAGTTTATGGATATTTTGAGGTTATTTTGCAGAAATAAAGTTTTGGTTTGTTTACACTCTGATTTTAGTATTGGTTTGATCTCACTAAGATTTAAGGGAGGAATAGTTGAAAATAGGCATGTTAGGCTCACATTGCATGGAATTTTCATGCTACACATTCATATCATGATCCATGTTATTCAATTGTATAGGCATATGTGACCATTGATGGGTTGAGTTGAGATAGATGTAATGAAAACCATCCCATGTTGGTGCACTTGATGGACCCAATTGGTTGCAGATACATTTTGGTAATAACAACAAATTGAGCTCATTCGGTTATATCTTGCAAAGCATAATTATAATGTTACACATATAGCCCAAGTGAGAGATTGTTGAATCATTAATCCAACGTTGAGCTTATATGTGAATAATTATGTATTATGGACTATCAAATAAGGTAACGGCTAATTAAAAGTGATTTGTTAAATATTCAATAATTTGGGCTTTAATATATCTGATAGGATGTGGGCCTTTAATGTGTAGATACTTAAAATATTATTTCTATGCTAAAATAGAAATAAAATTAGATAACTAAAAGGTTATCTATATATAGTGGTCATGGTCCCCAAATCACATGCATAGAAACATTCTTTCTGACATCTCATCATCAGAGAGAAAGTACGGAGAGAAACTAAAGGGCTCTCTAAGTGGATGTGTTGATCTTAAAGGCCAACTGCTCAACTTTAGGGGATAATTAATCGATATAGACTCAGGTATGCTTTCGCCTATGTATTTAATTTTATCTTGGTGATCTAATATGAATGATCCTGTTATTTTGGGTGATGGTTTTCATCAAAATAAATTCCATAAATTCTAACAGATATCTCTTCTTGTCTCATTATCCAACTTACATGATTATATATATCAAATCCTACAACTAACACCCGTGCCACATTCTCAAACCTATTGATGACTGGGCAAGTCTATGCTGCATGTTGACAAGTAGTACCATGACTAAATCAAACCATTTCAAGAAGGAAAAGTCTTTGTGCACCGGAGTCCGGTGCACAAAGCGCGCAACGTGCACAAAGCATGCAACGGGCAGGCACATTGGTCGTGCGCCAGTGCGAGCAAGCATGCAGGGCGGCCGTGGCGTGCATGCTCGCTGGGCATACGGCGGCCATGGCACATGCACTCGCATGGGCAGACGACCAATGTTCATGCCTGGTGTGCACTTTATGCACCAAACTCCGGTGCACAAAAACTTTTTATTTCAAGAATAGGACTTGGTCGAAAATGAGGATAGGGCCCAAAAACCATTCAATAACTGTTCACAAAAGAACATGCCAAAATCCAACTATACATTCATTTCATTTGCATAGAAATAAAAAGCATAACCTAAGGCCAATAGGGAAAGTTCCTACACTTAACACTTAATGTAACTGATAGAGATATAGACTAAAAGATATGCTTTATGTTAAGTCTTTACATTTTTAATGAGAATTCATTTTGAGCAATGTGTGCCATTTACTATATATATGTGCATGTGTCTAGTATTCACAAAGAGTATTTGATCTAGTGTGTAGAGTACGGCTTACACACAGAAGACTAGATCATCGGTTCTTTTGGAATACAAGTTTATTGTTCACAGTTTTAGATGGAATTGGACACACCATCAGTAGAACTGTAGCACAAATTTTAGTAGGTCTGTCTTGACTACGGGGAATGATTTATTCTAACTATTTGTGCTAGTACACTTTGTGTGTATTGAACAGGACCCAGTTGAGTTGATTATTTTATACTGACTTTATAAATAATTTAGAACTCATGAATATTATGATTACTTATGCTCTTAATCTAAATTCTATTTCTAGACACGTGTATGTAGTGTTTATTGCTTTGATTACACATAGAGTGAGATTCTATATGAGTCAATAAACTCAGTGGGTTGGGCAATAACATTATGTATATGGTGAATATTAATAGTTGAAGGAATCCACGTCCTGTTAATTTGGACTGATGATATCCCCTTGAGAAAGCTTATAAGTTTTGATTGTATCAAATCTTGCAAGTGGATTTTGAATCCGATACATCAAATAAGTTAAGTGGATAAGTCTCAAGGATAATAACAGCCAATTAAATTATATTGTCAGTATTTAAATTTAATTGGTGGATATCTGTAATCTTAACGTGGGGAGATAATAAGTATTTAATATTAAGACTCGAAAATATAAATTCGAATATGATTAGGAGTACAATTATAATTCTTTAGTGGAATGAATTATAATTTACGTAATTAAATCCTAACCCGGGATAGGATTAGGAGATTTAATTACGTGGAAAGTCCTTTTCATATTTGCCTATTTGGTCCCTGTTGTAGCCCTATAAATACCCTCTCAATTGGTTGCTAGGGTTAACGCTTTTGAGAAAAAAAAAGAAAAGCAAGAAACCCTAGGTCGGCCGAGAGAGATCCCACCATCTTGTGAGAGAAGAAGGTATTTCGGGAATACGGCGGAAGGCTAAAAGGTTGAGGTCAATCAAATCGAAGTGTTCCAGCGTTCAAGTCTGAAGGTATAATCTTATACTCATAGATTAGAACGGTAAAATATTTTTGCATTACTCATATACGCTATAGCCGTGATCTTGGGGGTATTCCGCGCTCCCCAACAGTAACATCATGAAAACCTTGTAATTTATGGCATTTTTCATTTGAAATGAAAGTCAGAGAGTTTCAGTGAAATGTGGATGTGTTGGCCTTTTGATAAATATAAAGAGAAGAAATTTTGGAGTAAATGAGTATATTCTGAATGTTAATGAGTTTGATTTAAGAAATTGAGAGACTTAAGTTTTAATGGGTTTAAATCATAAAAAAAATTAAGTTTAGTTTAAGTTTTATCCTGAAATGATGTTTTTAGTGTTTGGAGTCGACACTATTTGGAGTGGAGTCGACTCTAGCACGGTTTTAAACTTTCGGCACGCTTTGGAGTCGACACCTGCAGAGGTAGAGTCGACACCTGCAGAGAAAATAGAAGGTTAACATTTTTGCTGCAGTGTTAGAGTCGACACCTACTTTTCTGGAGTCGACACCTATATTTCTGGAGCCGATACCTATTTCTGCTGGAGCCGACTCCAAGACGGCAGGTTTTTCTGAGTTAAATCTTGAGAATTTCATATTTATTCCGTTTCAAATCCGATTTGGATGCCGTTTGAACCGTTGGATTTCTAAAATCGATCTCTTCAAGCTGGTAAAGTCTTTTATTGGAAATGTTACATAAAAGTATTAATTTAAGTAAAAAAATAAACTGGGCTATAAATCGATTAAAAAATGCTATATCAGGGGCAAAATGGGAAAAGGCTCCGATGTCAATTGCTAATTATGTTAAGGGCAACTTGGGAAAGAAAATCTAAGGGCAAAATATCATGGTTATAAGTGAGCCACGTATTTTTCAAAAAGCGTGCGTTAAGAGTGTTTGAGGGCAAAAGGGGAATTTGGCATGCCTTAACCCTTAAGTTTCCCATGACTTGGTCCCCAAGTCATTAGAGAAAAAGAGAAAACGTGGGTTCAGCCAGAGAAAAGAAAGAAAGAAAGAAAGAGAGAAAGAAGAGGAGAAAAGAGAGGAAGAGGAAGAAGAAGAAGAAAAAGGAGGAAGAAAGAGAAAGGGAAAGGGAAGCTTGGGGTTTGTGCTCGACTCCAGGTAAGCTATAGCTTCCCTAGATCTTGCATGACTTTAGATTTTCTTAGATTATTATATTTTGAGGTAATAGTAGAAGTAATCTTGAGTAGAGAAAGGATGGAAGAAAATAATGAGATATTAGAGGATAGATCATGTATGCATGCATGGTACATGGGAAAACCTCATGTGGAGGTAATCCTAATAGCTATCGTATCTGTATGTTGATGTAGGTCAAGAGGGTTATTCTAGAGAGCCGAAATACCAGAGTTGAGTACCAGTCGAGGAATAACCTACTAAGGTGAGTGGGTTTCTCATCTAGCAATGAGAAGTTAATTTGAGCTAGTATAATGAGATTAATACCTAGTTATGGTATGTTATGTTTAGCAGAGTATTATGTATGTTTTAAATATGAGAAATGAGAACCTAGTATATGATAATCTGATAAATAAGTTTTGAGCATGAGTTTTAAGCATAAAGAAATAAGCATGAGTTTTGAGCATGAGTTTTGAGCATAAACACATAAGAATGAGTTTCGATGAGGGGATTTTTAATGTATACATGGCATATTTGCATGATAAAGCTTTACAAATGATGTATGTATCATACTGAGCATCAGGCAGCTATGGGGCTGATCACCCTTTAGACTGTACTGTAGCATGAGCATTGCACACTACTATCGAGCCGGCACCTCCTTGCGAACAGATCGTACGATGAACCCCAGAATCAGGGGTGAGTGCACGCTTAACCAGGCCAGTGGGGTTGGTTGTGAGCAGCCCATGGGGGCATGAATCATAGCTCAGTGGAGCTGATTACTATATATAGCCCATGGGGGCAGAGAGAAAACCCGAGGTTCCAGGGTTAAGGAACAAAGCATTTTGCCGAGTGAACCGCACGGGTAAGGGGTGCTATTTATGCGGGGATCCTGTTGCTAGTCATGCACCCGATGAAAGTACACCTATAGAAGGGCGACTGTAGGGTGGTACCTCAGAGGCATTACACACACACCCAGCATCATGAGATCTAAAAGCATATGTTGTGATATAAAAAGGGCCAGTGGGCCAAATAGTTATCCCGAGAGGGAGAGTTTACTTGTGATGCCAGTGGGCAAGCAGATTCCGATGGGAGTCTGGGTTGTAGATAAAGAATGCATATCTTCATATTGTAATGCATGGATTTTTATCTTAATGAGTTATCTTTTAGTGAAAAGTTATTGTAGAGTATTTCAGTACTGATATGTTATTTGAAGAATAAGCTACATTTTATTTTATCTGATATCATGTTAAAAATATACTTTGAGTTGTACAAGCTAAATAGTATCAGCATACGATTGAAATATGAGGTTATGGTTCTCTATTTCTCCATAGTTAGATGGTTATCCAGTCACTGGGACTTAGGTCTCATCCATCTATGATTTAAATATTCTTTCAGATTAGTGAGTATTTCTGCCAGGATCACAAGATAAGCAGGACAGAACCCTTAGCTGGTGAAGCTTGCTTGGATGCAAGGGTATATAGATGCTAGCCTTGTATATTAAGACAGTGTGGATTGATATTTGTATATTGTATATGTGTATGTGTATAGTGAGATGTAATGATATTTTAGACCTTTTTGGATATGAATATGAGACTTATGTTTGGGAGAAAATTATGAGCATGCTGTGTGCACTTATGATTTTGGTATCGATTGTGAATGTGATCTTGTAAACTGCCTGAGGAATGTCATGAAAAATATTATCTGAGCAGGTTGATGCTTAGTGTTGATTGAGTGATTTGTGTTTATAATTGAGATGAAAATGAAAATTTTTTAACAGGATGTGTTTTCGTGTGTGTCTGCCACTTATGATAATTAGTTGGGGTTCTCTAGTTCTTTATGGAGCGCTACATAAAGACTATTAAAACTCTATTCGATTACCACAAGTGTGCAGGTGTGCTGTCGGTGGCCCCAAAGAGGAGGGGAGCTGACAAGTTTTGGTATCAGAGCCCTAGGTTATTAGGTCCTAGGGAATAAGTATGAGTATGAGTCTAGGATGATTGAATGTTTATGATTATAGCTATTGAATGATGAAACTGATGTAATGAATAATGTCTTGTAGGACGATTACTACAAAGGCATCTAGAGAGACAGAGCAATCTTCAAGCAGGGATAGAAGCAAAGGTCAAAGTAGACCCAGAAAGTCAGTTAGAGAAGTCAAATTGGTAGAATGGCTTCTAGTGATTCCACCGAGCCAGTATCTAATGAGGCTAGAGTGAGGGCGTCTTCAGAGCAGATGTCAGAGTCTTCTTCACAGTCTATTACCCCTGTGCCAGTAGACCCATCTTGAGTACAGACTCAGGGGCCTAGTATGTCAGAGTTGGTAGGCATGATTACTCAGGCTGTGGTAGCAGCTATGGGTGCTAGTTCTAGCCTTCCATCTAAAAATATGGAGGTTGTGAGGAATGTGGAAAGAGCCAGAAAGTTAGGGGCTCTAGAATTCCAGGGAACTACTGATCCTATTCAGGCCGGGGCATGGCTGCAGAGGATCGAGAGAGTATTTGATGTGATGGGATGCTCTGAGGAGCAGAGGCTGAGTATTGCCACCTTTTTACTGGAGGGTAGAGCCCAGAGTTAGTGGAGATCTATTCAGGCAGGCAGCCCCAGGGAGTGGAGTTGACATGGGAAAATTTTAGAAGAGAATTTCATCAGCAATATTATTCTGAGATTTATAGGGATCAGAAGAGGAGGGATTTCCTTTGTCTGACTCAGGGGAGGATGTCCGTGGCAGATTATGAAGCCACTTTTGTGGAGTTATCTCAGTTTGCTAGGGCCTTGGTGGCTGATGAGAGGGAGAGATGTCGACTATTCCAGGATGGATTGAATCTCCCTATTAAAGCCAAGACCTGTATGCAGACCTATAATAGTTACTCTGAGTTGGTGCAGGGAGCACTCAAAGCCGAGGAGATTGAAAAAGAATATATGAGTATGAGGCAGGATAGAATGAAAAGAAGTGCTCCTAGTTATTCTTCTGCTCCGGGAGGGACTCAGCCATTTAAGAAACCCCAGAGGACTGGATAGTTTTATTCTGGGTTTAGAGCCCCTAGTGATGTGGGCAGAAGATCAGTATCTATGTCAGCATCTAGCCCAGTTCAAAGAAAGCCTTATGGGGGTGTGCCTCAGGTTGCCACCAGTAGGGTGTCTGGTGATGTAGGGGAGCAGGGTCGTCCTTCTGGTGGAGGGAGAAATATACCTCCATGTAATGTATGTGGGAAACTTCATTTGGGAGAATGTAAGAGGGGCAATAAGGGATGTTATATTTGTGGTGATCTAGGTCACCTGAAGAGAGATTGCCCTAGGAGAGGGCAGCAGGCTGGTGGGCTTCCTCAGGGGCCAGTAATGCCAAGGGGACAGCCTGGTAGAGGGGTGATGGTAGTGTTGTGGCTTCAGCCAGTCAGGTGGGGCCTAATGTTAATCAGCCAGGAGGGTCATCTAGTATTCTGAGGGCCGAGGCCAAAGTGTTTGCCATGACCAGGCAGGAGGCTCAGATTGATCCTGATGTGGTGACAGGTATGCTACCCATCGATAATCATGATGCTTATATTTTAATTGATTCTGGATCTATATATTCATTTATCTCCTGTGAGTTTGCTAAGCATCTAGTTAGAGATGTGGGCCAGTTGGGTAGTTAGTTGGTAGTATCTATGCCCGTAGGGAGGCCTTTTATAGCAGACCAAGTGTATAGAGGCTGTGATATTTCTGTGGAGGGTTAGAAATTAGCAGCAGATTTGATTCCTTTGAGGTTGAAAGAGTTTGATGCCATTTTGGGGATGGATTGGCTATCTGTGCATAAGCCAGAGTAGATTGCTTAAGGAAGGAGGTGATGTTACAAACTTCTGATGATAGAGATGTTTGTTTTGTTGGTGATAGGAGGGGGTTACCCTCAGGAGTGATTTCAGCTCTGTCAGCCAATAAAATGCTAGCAAAGAGATGTGAAGCCTATTTAGCTTGTGCAGTGAGCCTAGAGGGCAATGGTTTAGAGCTGACGAATATCCCTGTGGTAAGGGATTTTTCAGATGTATTTCCTGAGGAGCTGCCAGGGTTACCTCCTGACAGAGGATTTGATTTCAATATAGATCTAGCTCCAGATACCAGACCAATAGCCAGGGCACCTTATAGAATGGCTCCAGTTGAATTGAAAGAATTGAAAAGTTAGTTACAAGAATTATTGGATAAAGGGTTTATTAGACCCAGTATATCACCATGGGGTGCACCAGTATTGTTTGTGAAGAAAAAGGATGGTACCTTAAGGTTGTGTATAGACTATAGACAGTTGAACAAGGTGACCATTAGAAACAATTATCCATTGCCAAGGATCGATGATTTGTTTGATCAGCTGCAGGGGGCAGCAGTGTTTTCAAAGATTGATCTGAGATCTGGGTATCATCAATTGAGAATAAAGAATGAGGATATATCTAAAACTGCTTTCAGGACAGATATGGTCATTATGAGTTCTTGGTGATGTCATTTGGCTTGACAAATGCTCCAGCTGCTTTTATGGGTCTGATGAATCAAGTATTTCAAGAGTATCTAGATAAATTTGTGATAGTATTCATTGATGACATCTTGATTTATTCTAGAAGTAGTGAAGAGCATGAACAGCATCTGAGGACAGTTTTGCATATATTAAGAGAAAAGCAATTATATGCAAAGTTTAGTAAAAGTGAATTTTGGCTGGATGAGGTAAAGTTCTTGGGACATGTAGTTTCAGCCAAAGGTATTATGGTAGATCCTCAAAAGATTGAAGCTATAGTAAATTGGGTATCACCTACCAATCAGACTGAGGTGAGGAGTTTCTTGGGGCTAGCAGGATATTATAGAAGATTTATAGAAAATTTCTTGATTTTGGCTTCTCCTATGACTAAACTGCTTAGAAAGAATATCAAGTTTGATTGGTCTAATGAATGCC
>UESW01003316.1:0-57630 GCA_900491605.1 Calamus simplicifolius | reverse complement strand
AAGCCTTCAACGAAAGCATCTAGGGCAGCTTCCTGGAACTCCGCTTCAAAATCTGGGGAGCCCTTGTATTCCTTGATAGCGTCCCTGGCTTTAGCTTCAGCTATGGCCACTTTTTCTGAGCTTTGGCCTCAGCCACAGCTATCTTTTCCCGAGCTTCGGTCTCGATCGTAGCCATCTTCTTCTGAGCCTCCACCATTGCTGCTGCAACTTTATCGAGAGCATTTTTGGTGTCCTTCTCGGCTAAAACCAGTTTCTCCATGGCATCACGAGCGGTGGCCTCCGCGCTATCTGCTCGATTCTCCGTGTGTTCCAGCCTGAGGGAAGTTTCTTTTAACTTTTCTTCCGTTGGCAGCAACCTTGCCCGGACCTCACACAGCTGGGCATCTAAACTCTGCAGTTCCTTTTCTGCCCTCCCTCTCCAAGTCCGATAATCTTCCCGCATGACCCGAAGGTCATGCAATGCTTTTGATTCTCGGGCCCTTGTATCCACCAACTCTTTATCTAGGCTAGCATTCCGAGACTTGGCCCTGTCTAAGTCTTCGCGTAGTACGAAGAGACCATTAGCCGTCTGCAAAACGCACTCAGTCAGTGTCCAAGTTTAATGATCAGAAAGGGAACAAAAATCGGACTTTACCTGCAGTGCAGCGGTGAACATAGTGTCGAATGCCTCTGCCTGTGTTGCCTTCCTCAGTTTGTCTTGAAATCTGGGCAAGATCGCGAGTTTAAGGATTGTCTCTGATAGACAACTCTTGTATCCAACATTCTCGCTAGGTGGTTGGGGAGCTGAGGGCGGAGTCCTTAAAGTACCTGGTGAGGCGGGAACAGGAACATCCACTTCCGTCGATAACGAAGGACCTGGCAAGTCAGCTTTAGCTGCTTCTACATCCCTTGTAGACTCCCCAACGCTCTGGGCGGGAGATGGAATGTCTCTGGAGGCTCCCTCTCGACGGGGTCTCCTATAGGGACCCCCGTCGGAGGACTCATTTCCCCTTCACTATCTTCTACTAAGGTCGCCTCAGGGATAACCGCTGGAGGTTGGACCTGACTGTCCGATCCTAATTGACGGGATCTTTTAGGTTCGCCCCCCGCTGGCGCATCACGCTCACTTCTCTCTC
Source organism: Calamus simplicifolius (assembly GCA_900491605.1). Classification (NCBI taxonomy): domain Eukaryota; kingdom Viridiplantae; phylum Streptophyta; class Magnoliopsida; order Arecales; family Arecaceae; genus Calamus; species Calamus simplicifolius. The sequence continues at coordinate 56,515 of UESW01003316.1, read as the reverse complement.
TCTTTCGAAGCTTTGATACCAAGAAATCTCGAGAGAACTTCATTGCTACAAATGACGAACATAGGGTTAGCTAAAAAAGGAAAAAGAAAAAGAGAAAGATAAATTCTTCGAAGCTCACCGGGCGCTGCAGCCAGCGACACCGGCACGAACGCAGCCTCCCGGAGATTATCCTCCGATAGCAACTCCCTACTAGGGGGAATAATTGTAGAAATTAAAGTATTAAATAACTCGCGATCTCTTTCTTCAATACTCGCGTTCTGGTTGAGCTAGTATCTGGAATACCCCAATCCACATCTAACCCCTCCAAATGCGCATAAAAAAACCGAGACTTCCACCCTTTGATCTTAGATGGGAGGTTGAGTTTAAGAACCCTTTTAGGTCTTGAGGCAAAACTCCACCACCCATCCCTAACTGGGTTTCGGATTCTATACAGGGACCTAAATAAGGAAAGTCTAGCAGAGCTCCATGAAAAGAGCAGAGAACTAAAAATGAAAATACAATACGGATGGAATTGGGAGTGAGCTGTGCCGGGATAAGGTGGTATCGGTTTAACAAATTTATAAAAAAAGAGTGAAACGGCAATCGTAGACCACTCTTAAAAAACTCTTCGTATAGAGCGATCTTACCTGGTTGCCCTCGAGTGACCCTATCCTCTGGAAGAGGGACAGAAAGCTGAATGTCATTAGGAACTCCAAATTGAGCCCTAAGATTTCTAAGGTCCTGTGAAGACATGACGGAAGCAACGTCCGCCGGTCCAGCCAGTTTAGAGACAACCGCAGGAGGCTCTACCTCATGACCGGCGGACGAGCAAGGAACCCTAAGAGACTGAGGTAATGACCTAGACACGGGTTGAATGGATTGGGCAGCGGGTTGGTCCCCGGATGATTACCCCTCCCAAGGCCTGTCGACGTGCTCGGAGAATCTCCTCTCGGGAGGGCTCTTTCATGGGACCCTTACCTTTTCTATCTACGGAAGGATCCATAAGAAAAAGGAAGAGGAAGAGAGAAAGCCAACTAACCTGGGCTTGAGAAGATAAAAAACGGAGGAAGATACACAAATCGAAAACTAAAGGAAAGGGATGATCTTTTTTATATATATATGGATGCCAGACATGACGTTTCGGGCACCGCAAGGACATGATGGTCCGTCAGTATAGCCGGACAAGTGAAAAGACGCCATCCTCTTAGAGATGCACGCCTCCCCTCCTTTTTCCCTTTTTTGAAATGACACTTATCACGTACTGAACTTTCGAAATTCAAATTTTTCCGCCCTTCTCCCTTGCACGTGCGTGCCACACACGTATACAAGGAAGATGGGCGAGGGGGCATATGATATAGATAATGAACAAAATAGTTAAACTAAATAAATAAAAGGCAGCCTGGATGGCCCCAATCCTGGGCGGCCCCCAGTCTGGGCGGCCCCCAGTCTTGGGCGGCCTCCAGAGTCTAGGCGGCCCCGGTCCTAGGCGGCCCCTAGAGTCTGGACGGCCCCCAGTCCTGGGCGGCCCCCAGTCTTGGGCGGCCTCCAGAGTCTAGGCGGCCTCCGGTCCTAGGCGGCCCCTAGAGTCTGGACGGCCCCAGTCCTGGGCGGCCCCCAGTCTTGGGCGGCCTCCAGGGTCTAGGCGGTCCTCTAGGCGGCCTCCAGGGTCTCCGGTCCTAGGCGGCCCCTAGAGTCTGGACGGCCCCCAGTCTTGGGCGGCCTCTAGTCTAGGCGGCGTCCCCTAGAGACCCCCTCCTGGGAGGCCCTCAGTCTTGAGCGGCCTCCAGAGTCTAGGCGGCCCCTAGAGTCTGGACGGCCCCCAGTCCTGGGCGGCCCCAGTCTTGGGCGGCCTCCGGGGTCTAGGCGCCTCCGGTCCTAGGCGGCCCCTAGAGTCTGGCGGCCCCCAGTCTTGGGCGGCCTCCAGGGTCTAGGCGGCCTCCAATCCTGGACGGCCCCCAATCCTGGATGGCCCCTAGTCTTGGGCGGCCTCCAGAGTCTAGGCGGCCCCCAGTCTTGGGCGGCCCCCAGCCTCAGGTGATCCCCCGGTTTAAGAATAATCCCCACGTCAGAATCATTAAACGAGATAAGCCGTCATATTCGGAACAGAAATCGAGAAATACTAAACATCATCACGCCTTAAATGGTTCGCATAAGACAAACACTAAAAAGAGACATTGAACCTCTATTTTAGAGCCAGATCCCTTTTCCTAACTCTGACGTCTCCACTATCCCTGACATTCCCTTGGGATAATCAAGATCATCATGAAAAAGGATGTCTTCATGAGCAAGTTTCTTAATATCCTTATTGAGTATTATCACTGAATGACCACGTAATGCAAGATGAACACTTATCCTACACGTGGACCTCCAGAATTAAAACAAAAAAAGATAATAATAATAAAGCGGACAAAAGAAAAAGGATAAAGAGAGGAAGGAGAGGGGGAAGGGGGGCTGCTTCTTCCTTCGAAAAGAGATCCTGAAAACCATAAACAAAAATCGGGTGATCCAGCATCAACACTATTAAAAAAACATATATACTTATTAGCTGATTGAATTTTAAGAATAATTATGATTTCGGAATTTGTGACGTTGTGTTAATGTTCGCGCTCGCTACCGGCGCGTTAGGGCGAGAAAAGTGGCCGGTCCCGCAATGGATTGGTGATCCAATGCCTTTTTGATGGCCGCCAGCTTGCATATATTCGCCAATGGATCTGGTCGGCCTGAGTTGGTGGATCGACTGGGCAGAGTGGTTGGATCAGTTTGCGTTGACGTTAACATTGATTTAGATAAAATAATTTATTCATAATTTACCATACGATAAGATAATTTTGTCAAAAATTACAACAATGATTTAGATAATTCCAAACTTACGATCAATGTTCTCTGACACACATATCATTGGCACACATATCCATGATTTCTCTGACAACAATGATTTAGATAATTGCCTATCCATGATTTCTCTGACACACATATCATTGGCACGATCATTATCCAATGTTAATACAAATAACTTACGATCAATGTTCCAATCAATCATATTTTTGATAAATGTATTACACAAATTGACTCCAGTATGTCTTCCTCCCATATGCATAAAATTAATTATTTTCTTTTTCAAATTCCAACCATCATCAATGAAATGTGCTGTCACACATAAATAAGACTTGTTTTGTCTAGAAGTCCACAAATCCATAGTTGCACTTATCCGACATGAAAGTAGACCAAACATATCATAAACTTTTTTCTTTTCCTCTAAATATGTTTTCATAATCCCTTTTCTAAGGGTTATGCGACTCTTTAATTCAAAAGATGGTCTTAAAGACTTAACAAAATCAATAAATCCTTCATGCTCAACCATAGCAAATGGGTATTCATGCATAACAAACATCCGTATAAGCTTATTACGACTAACATCTCCATCATATGTATAGGTACTCAAAGAACAAGTGTCATCCTCTTTTTGCAATGATGTTTGCAACATTAGTTGGCCTTTGACATTAGTATTCTTCAAAAATGAATGGCACTTATCAAGATGATTTTTCAAATGTGTTGTCCCCAACCTACTAGCTCCATTAAATATTCTTTTGCAGTGATTACATCTTGCCTCTTCTGTTTAAAAATTTTTCCATCAACTTCCTTTTCTAATTCATACTTTGTAAAATCATCCCAAATTTTAGATGTTAGGTTTTGTTTTATCTTTTCCTCTCTGTTTGATTTGTAGGCTCAACTGATTTGCTATTTGCAACTTCAATAGTTCCACTAGAAGACATGATATATAACAACTACATTCAAAATATAAAAATAAAATATATAATAAGAAAATCCATGATCACACCAATGAAATTAACAATTGCATGATGTTTCTCCAGTTAGCATAGTTATTTTTCCCTACCCAGCTTAAGAGAAACTTCAACCATCAGACATGTTTGCTGCAAGGCATAACCATATACAAGATAAGTCGGCAATAATAAAGAGTCAATTCTTTGGCTTTCCATATGACTTGCAAAAGGTTAATCTAAAATCTAGATATTTGGCATGAGGGAACCAAAACATTAAGAAGCCAATACATTTAAAAATAAAAAAAATTACAAAAGTCTACACCTTATCGTCCAACTTTCTAGAAATGACACTAGTAGTATTTTCAGCCAGTCACTGTTTAAAAGTAGGAGTTGAATATGACATTTGAGTAACTTAAATTGCTCCATTTACTCACATTCTAAGCATTTGGAATTTGGATGTAGTGTTTAGTGTGCTTTAACTCTGCATTGATCTTCCTAGGAGCACCCAAACTTGAGCAAGGGAGAGAGGAAGGGACTCTGCCAGATGATCAACTATCAAAAGCTGTCCCCTACAGCACGCTCACATGCAATAGCAAATGACCACCTACCCTTGCAAGCAATTGTCCACCTCCTTTTTATGGAACAAGAGAGGGTAGGCAGTGCTGGTAGAAACCAAGGGGCCCCTCCCATTCAATCAAATGAGGTTTCAGTCCAAAGGGTTGCTCAGGGTAATGGTAGAAGGCCGAGACAGGGATCAGATGAAGGGCCTCAACACAAAGGAAGGCTAATACAGGATGGAAGGGCCAAGAGTGTAGAGATGCGGAGGATGGGGAGATCATCATCAGAGTCTCAAATGGCCAAGGAGGAGGAGAGAACAGTGGAGAAAGGGGAAGGATCAAGAAGCAAGATTAGACTCCACCAAAAAAGCTAAAGAATGAATGAAAATATGATCATGATGCTGGTATCATATCCCTACCCAACCTCAGAAATAAATAGTGGCAGAAAAGAGAATGAGGGGATCAAACTTGTTTCTACTTGCACAGATACTTGTGATTTTTTTCTGATTCTTTTGGATTTAGAGACTATGGAGAGCTTGTTTGATATGTAAATTTTGTAATTATTTGAGTGATTGATTGTTTAACCTTAGAACTATCATGCACAATTCAGAAGAGATATTGGTATTTCTGCTTTATCCAAATATTCCTCCAGGATTATCATAAAGAACTTTCAATAAAACACTATCATAGAAAATTAGCAAATAAAATATGAATAATCCACAAACAATATATCAAGTTCATGTCTGAATTGCAAGAATCAAAACTGCAAATGGGTTGAACTCGGATCAGATCCATGCTGTATCTGTATCCAAATTCAACAACAAATTGAGTTCAAATTCAATGTATTTTGGGCCATTTCGACGACAAAGCCTCGAATTTGATTCGAAGCTCCTAACCTCCTCACCCTCCTGCCCCTTTCCCTGGACATCTCTATCTATAGACGACCCACTAGCTCCCTCCCCCTCCCATTAATCGATCCCAACATCCTCTCTCTCTCGAAGAAGAAGAAGAAGGAAACCCACCCCACCAAATTAATGGTTTCCGGTAGCAGAGAAAGTTCATTCTGTGGCTCGTGCTGCCTCTATAAAAGACTCTTCCAACTCATCATATTTGTGGGTTTCTTCATCTTCTCCTTCTGGGTCGTAGTCCGCCCCCACAAGTTCAAGGCCTACGTCGACGCCGCCTCCCTCACCTACTTTGGCCTTGCCGACGACGACATTAACAACACCCTCCAATACAACCTCTCCCTTTACCTCGCCTTCCGCAACCCTAACCGAAGGATCGGCATCTACTACGACCACATCGAGGCCACGACCCTACCTGTTGCTCCCCTGTTTCACCCGAAACAGGGGAACAATCGAGCCGACGGCCAGGGCCGCCGCCGGCCGGGCCACCCTGGTGAAACAGGGGAACAATCGAGCCGGCGGCCAGGGCTGCTGCCGGCCACACACCGGGGTGGCCCGGCTGGCGTCGACCGGCCAGGAGCCGGCCGCCGCCGCGGCCGGACTCCCCCCCACTCTCTCTCTCTTTTCCTCTCTCTTTCTCTCTTTCTCCTTGCCGCGGCCTGTTACAGTGCCGGCGGCACGACCAGCCACCATGGCCAGCCGGACCTCCCCTGGACGCACGCCCGACGCCGGTGGAGGTCACCGACCGCCGTTCAGGCCCGACGAGGTGGCGAGCACCGCCGGGCCCAAACCAAGATCAAGACCGACTGTTGCAGATGCGGCCGTTCGGCCCGTTCCGCCTCATTCTCTCTCTCTTTCTCTCGTTCGATTCCTCCGCCACTCTCTCCCTCTCTGAGTCTCTCTCCCTCCCTTCCTCTCTCTCTCTCTCTCTCTCTGGAATTGGGAAGGATCAAGGAAGCTCACCTGTTGGCTATTGCAGATGCGGCGAAGATTAGGGGAAGGAAATGCAGACGCTTCGTGACACCTCCTCCTCGACCGTTGCGTGGCACCGTCTCCTTCGCTGCCTCCGTCTCCTTCACCGCCTCCGCGAATCGCTCTCAGGAAGTCTAGATGTGGAAGACGAAGAAAGAACTGAAGAAGTGAAGTAGGGAGTGGGCTGTGAACGAAAGCCTTCTGCCAACCATACCGACGTGTCGATGAATCGTGCCTTCCGGGCGTTTTGATTTTATTTTTTTTACTTAAAAAATAGTTGTCGCCTGGGCCGACCCGGCGCTCGGGCTTTGTTTTGAATATTAACAAATCCTGGTATAATAAAATGGATATCCGTATCCGTATTTAATATATATATATATATATATATATATATATATATATATATATATTCGTATCCGTATCCGTATCCGATTACCCTTTGGATTAGATATCCGAATTCGTATCCGAATCCGATTAAATTGCAAAATAAATATCCAAATTTAATATAATTCGAATACAGATACGTATACGGTCGGAGTTTATCCGATCCATTTTTAGCCCTACTTTTCTATCATTATTAATGGTGATTAGACAGACTACTTTCATTTGCTATTGGGCTCAGGCAGGGCTGTCCCCTCTCTCCTTTCTTGTTCATCCTTTCAGCTGAGCTCTTTTTAGGGCTCTCCATCAGGCTCAATGGGCCTCTGCTATTGTTCCCTATAGTGCGGGTCCCCAAGGGCCCTCGTTATCTCATCTGCTCTTTGCTGACGACTGTATCTTAGTGGCGAGGGCCACTGTTAGCAATGCTTCGGCTTTTGCTTCTGTGATTCAGTCTTACTGTAGGGCTTCTGGTCAGAAAGTTAATCTTGATAAATCCATGATCTGCTTCAGTCCGAAGACCAACCCTTCTTTGAGACAGTCCATTAAGCGTATTTTGGGGATCTCTGCTTAGGCTGATCGGCTTTCCTATCTGGGCATTTCTATTATGGGGAGATGGTCGCGGTGTTCTGACTTCCTTGATCTTGAGCGCTGGATCCGTGCTCGGTTGGATGGATGGCAGATCACAGGGTTATCTATGATGGCCAGTCTCACCCTTATTCGCTCTGTGCTCACTTCTCTTCCTCTCTACATTATTTCTAATGCAGCCGTTCTTGAGATGCTAGAATTAAGCCTCTCCTTTAATCCATTATCGGAATCCCATGACTTTATGGAACAGGTTTGTGGAGATCAAAAAGAACTATGCTATTTTGATCATCAATCATAATAAGAAATATATATAAGAATCGAAGATAGATTCATAATAAAAAATTACAAATTCTTCAATCAAGGCTCTGATACCACATGTAAGATCCATCTAAGGATTTTCTTTAATAAACATAATGGCCAAGATCTTAGAATAAATGATTTTTACATGAAAATATAAATCAAGAATGCGTACCTTGATCCATTGATATTCTGCCCTAATCGAAGCGTATGGATTAACGACATATTGAGTTTCTTCCGCTTTCCTAATTCTCTTCCTTATCCATCTTAATGGTCAAATAGACTATATATATATATATATATATATAGAAGAGAGAGGACCAATCTAATAATATGTTAAATTTCTCTTTCCATCAAAGAGAGGTTATCAGATAACAACTTCATAAAAATGAACCAATAGAAAATTAGTTTTATTAAACTGATGGGGCCAGTTGATCCCATGAAAAACGAAATTCTTGGACGGCCCCAAAGGCCCAGACTCTGACGCTAGCTCCAGCGACGGCCCCAAAGGCCCAGACTCTGACGCCAGTTCCGGCGACGGCCCCAAAGGCCCAAACTCTAACTCCAGCGACGGACTCAGCGTCAGCTCCGGCACGTCAAAGGCCGACACCCGCCAAAGGCCGGCCTCTCCAAGCTGGCCGGCCCGGCACATTGCTGGCCAGCCACAGCGTCTCCAAGCTAGCCGGCCCCGGCGTCTCCACGCCAGGCAGCCCTTACTTCTCCAGGCAACCCAGCCACGACCTCTCCAAGCTGGCCGGCCACGACGTCTCCAAGCTAGCCGGCCCCGGCATCTCCATGCCAGGCGGCCCCTACTTCTCCAAGCGACTCGGCCACGGCCTCTCCAAGTTGGTCGGCCCCGGCACATTGCTGGCCGACCACGGCGTCTCCAAGCTGGCCGGCCCTGGCACATTGCTGGCCGGCCACGATGTCTCCAAGCTAGCTGGCCCCGACGTCTCCACGCCAGGCGGCCCCTACTTCCCCAGGCAACTCGGCCCCGGCGTCTCCTGTCCCGCCGAATCGGCCAAGGCCATCCCAGGCCGGCCCGACTCGGCCCCAGCGTCTCCTATCCCGCCGAGTCGGCCAAGGCCATCCTAGGCCGGCCCAACTCGGCCCCGGCGTCTCCTGTCCCACCGAGTCGGCCAGGGCCATCCCAGGCCGGCCTGACTCGGCCCCGGCGTCTCCTGTCCCGCCGAGTCGGCCAAGGCCATCCCAGGCTGGGTAAGGCATTATAATGCACATTTTACACACTCGATGCCCTAACTCTTAAAGGAACTACCTGATCCTTTTGGGACCTCTTCCTCCTCAAGAGCTCTCTTGAGCTCCTTCTTTGCTGTGACCTCTGTCACTAATTTGGGCATCGGAGGGTCCCACCGGAGAATCCTCTCCGGTCCTGGGACTTCTTTGCAGGCGATCCGGTGAAGAAGAAGAGCCTCCATTCCCGGCGTCCAGAAGAGTAATCGAGCGTCATCATAAACCGTCATTATCTCTTAAATTTAAATATCTCATAAAATTAATATCATAATTATTATTTAAATAAATAAATAATAAATCAATCGTATATCATTCATGTGGGCTACATTAAAAAAAAAAAAAAAAAGCTTAACAGACAGAGACTAGCATGCGCCTCCACGTGTTTGTTTTGTGTAATAATTTTCTTATGAATGATATTGCACGGTAGATTTGAGAGGCATCGGCGGATTAGGTGACGGCTGGAGGGCTAACAGGCACGCGAAGTACGTGTCATTGCTTTAATACCACTAGTATTACATTATGGGGCAGTTCCATCCGATGATGGGGGCGGGTGGCGGCGGCTCTCATGAGACCCACGAGGTGTCCTTAAATTGATTTAAAATGATCTTATTATTCCGGAAAGGCGCACAGAGACTGGCGTGGCCCTGCAAGGCCTGGGATCATATCAAACACTCGTGGATGGACAGCAGGGGAGGTACTGGTTGGCAATTAAATTTTTTTTAAAATTTTTTATTGTTAAGATTATTATTTTATCACACGTAGAGTTCAATGGAATAGAAATGAACTGATTATGACTATATATATGTTGGGGAGTAAAATCAACATTGTATTAATATTCGTGCGAGGCTAGGGCCGACCTCTTCCCTAGCTCGATTCTTCGGGCTTCCATAGCTCGGCTCCTTTCCGAGCCTCCATAGCTCGGCCCTTCCGGGCTTCCATAGCTCGGCTTCTTTCCGAGCCTTCATAGCTCGGCTCTTCCAGGCTTCCATAGCTCGACTCCTTTCCGAGCCTCCATAGCTCGGCCCTTCCGGGCTTCCATAGTTCGGCTCCTTTCCGAGCCTCCATAGCTCGGCTCTTCCGGGCTTCCATAGCTCGGCTCCTTTCCGAGCCTCCATAGCTCAGCTCTTCCGGGCTTCCATAGCTCGGCTCCTTTCCGAGCCTCCATAGCTCGGCCCTTCCGGGCTTCCATAGCTCGACCCTTCCGGGCTTCCGTAGCTCGGCTCCTTTCGAGCCTCCATAGATCGGCCTATCCGGGCTTCCCTAGTTCGGCCCCTTTCGGGCTGCCATGGCTCGGCTCCTCCCCAAGCTCTTGTAGCTCGCTTCCCCCCGAGTCTCTGTGACCCGGCTTCATCAAGCGATCCACAACCTAATACCTACCTCCGTGGAACCTAACGGGAGAGCCCAGGCTTGCCAGAACGGCGTCCTAGATAAGGAATCATGTCGAGACGTGGCCTAGAGCCTATCATAACTGCCTCGGGTCTACTCGATCGGATCTCGACATCAAGATGCTCTCCCAGCCGTCGATACCCTAACAAATAGGGTACGGCCTCCACGGCCCCACAGCGGCCTGATTCTATCTACCTCCTGTATCCTAACAACCTCTGAACCTTCCAGAAGACGCTCAAGGTCCAGGTGACAGTCTATAAATTGGACACCCCCAGACTCCCTCAGGTAAGCATCTCCTTACGCAGACACACGCATCTTTTTGGCACACTCATACGTGCGCTCTCACCCTCACTGCCCTCTCCGGCGGCTCGTTGGTGCTCTTGCCCTCTGGAGCTCTCAATTGGCCGTCCCCGGAGAGGTCTCCCGGAGAGATCCACCTTCCCATTATCTGGTTGATCGCCGATTTCTTCTCCACTGACTTGAGCATCGGAGGGTCTTCCGCGGAGGGCCAACCCCAACGCCTCTTGCGTGAGGACTTTTTGTGCAGGTCCGCCCCCTCTTCCCTGGAGATCGACCGCGCCCGAGTCGGAGGACGGATCCCGGCGGCAACAGATTGGCGCTAGAGGAGGGCCCTCAAGTCCCATTAAAACTTGAAAAGAGGAGATAAGGATCAAAATCGGAGCAGAACCTCTCTAATGGCCAACCGGAGAAGAGCAACCTCGGAAGCCAAGATCAGGCCGCTTCCCAGAGGCCAGATCCGACGAGCGGTGTAGCGCCGCAGCCACCACCAGTCGAAACCCCGTCACCGTCCGCTATCCCGGTGACCCAGGACCAGTTCACTACACTGGTCCAACAGGTCCAGGCCCTTACCCACCTGGTTCAAGAGCGCCTTGCACCTCTCCTGCTTCGCACCTTTAGAAGGAGGCGGCGATTTCTTCTTCACCGGCGACCTCCTCTGATCCGCACGAATCCGCGGATCCCCACATCGGCCCAGGGGGGACAAACCAGTCCCATGAGGCGGTTATGACAGAGATCCTCCCAGATCTTGGCGAGCCCGATCCCTCTCCCGGTGACATCTCACCACGACTCAACACATCCTTGCGATTCTCACGCCCGGCTCCTCCTCTGACCGGCGAAGAAGAGATCCGCCGATAGATCCAGGAGATGCGTCAGGAGCTGGACGCTGCCAAGCAAGCCCATCCGCCCCAGCCCAAGGCGGAACAGGGCATCCCTTTCTCTAAGGGGATCATGGAGGAAGTGATTCCCTCCCATGTCAAGTTACCGGCCGTCGAACCCTATCACGGCTCTTCTGACCCGGATGACCATCTCAGCAGCTTCCGGTCGATTATGATGTTCCACGGAGCATCTGATGCGGTCCTCTGTCGCGCCTTCCCCTCCACCCTCAGAGGATCCGCCCGAACCTGGTTCAATGCTTTGAAGCCAGGTTCCATTGATTCATTCGACGAGCTGAGCCACCTTTTCATTGGCCAGTTCGTCAGCAGCCGCCGCCACCGACGGAGATCTGACTCCCTCTCCAAAGTCAAGCAGAGAGAGGGGGAGTCCTTAAGAAATTACCTTGGCCATTTCAATAAGGCCATGTTGGAAGTGGACCACCTTAATCATGAGGTGGCCATGTCTGCTTTGGCGGGGGAGTCTCGAAGGAAAGCGACTTCTACCTAGCAATGGAGGTCAGCTACCCCCCCAGCCTATCTGATATGATGGCCTGGCGGACAAGTATGCGAGGGTCGAGGAATCACGGAGAATTGCCCGCGCTGAGCAGGCAAAGAAGCAGGAGCCCAAAGTCCCCGACAGGCATCGTCCCGCCCGCGGCCAAGTCCGCCTCGCCGCCAGAGAGTCCCTCCGCTGCCACCAAGGAATCGTTCCCGGAGTCCTCCCAGGCGATTTGATCGCTATACCCCGCTGACTGTGCCCCGGGCGCAAATCCTTATGGAGATAGAGCGCCAGCTTCCCCGGCCAGTGCCTCTCCGAGGGAACCCGACCCGAAGAGATCCCGCCAAGTATTGCCGCTACCACAGGGAGCACGGTCATGACACTGAAGAATGCTGGCAGCTGAAGAATGAGATTGAGAGGCTGATTCGATAGGGATGACTGGATCAGTTTAGGAGGGCGCCCGAGCCGCAACAGCAAGGAGGTGACCGCCAGCCCGAGCTCCAACAACCTCCTCCCCCCAAATCCGCTTGTGATTGGTCGCATTAACATGATCGAGGAGGCCGGTGGATCGAGTCCCAGAGGCGACGGCGATGGATCAGTGCCAAAGAAGGCACGGACGGGCGAACTCTCCTTCTCCGATGATGATCTTCTTGGGATACAGCTCCCCCATGATGACGCACTAGTTGTATCCCTTAATTTGAACAACTATGATGTAAGCCGAATCCTAGTTGATAGTGGAAGTTCGGTAAATGTTTGTACCTCGGTGTGTTTGCCAGGATGAAATTACTCATAGAAAATCTTCGAGCCGTGGATTCCACCTTAATGGGATTCACAGGCGACATCGTCGTCCCAGAAGGGGTCGTCACCCTGACGGTCCGCGCAGGAACCTGGCCCCTTGTGACCATTGTTCAGACAGACTTCCTAGTGACCGACCTCAGATCCCCCTACAATGCAATATTCGGCAGGCCCGGTCTGATGTCCCTCAAGGCAGTTGTCTCCATCCCGCACCTATCCATGAAGTTCCCCACCGAACGAGGAATTGGAGTTGTTCGGGGAAGCCAGGCCATGGCTCGGTAGTGCTTTGTCACAAGCCTACAATCTAGAATGCCAGAGGTTGATGGGCTAGATGCTCGCGAGGACTTCGCCGAACAAAGGGGAGAACCGGCGGAGGAATTAGAGGAGGTACCGCTGGACGAAGCTCGACCCGACCGAACCATCAAGATCGGGTCGCTGCTCAAAGAAGAGCCTCGACGCAGATTGATCGGTTTCCTCCGAAGTAATGCTGACATCTTCGCCTGGTCCGCCTCCGACATGCCAGGGATCAGCCCCGAGGTTCTCATCCATCATCTCAACGTGGACGAGATGCACCGGCCGGTTAAGCAGAATAAGAGAAGCTTCCCAGAGCGACAAAAGGCCATTGAGGAAGAGGTAGACAAACTCATCAAGGCCAATTTTATTCGAGAGGTAAATTACCCGAGCTGGTTGTCAAATGTCGTCATGGTAAAAAGTCGAACGGCAAATGGAGAATCTGCATCGACTTCACCGACCTCAACAAGGCCTGCCCGAAGGACAGTTTCTCCCTCCCTCGGATCGACCAGCTCGTGGACGCCACTTCAGGCCACCAGATGCTGTCATTCATGGATGCCTATTCCGGCTACAATCAGATCCGAATGGCCCCTGAAGATGAAGAAAAGACCGCCTTCATAACCGACCGAGGTACTTACTGTTACCGCGTTATGCCTTTTGGTCTTAAAAATGCAGGTGCCACCTACCAGAGGCTGGTCAACAAAGTGTTCAAGGAGCAGATCGGCCGGAATATGGAGGTGTACGTGGACGACATGCTGGTTAAAAGCAAGGAGGCTTCATGACATATCGAGGACCTCGCGGAGAGCTTCACCACGCTGCCCAAGTACGGGATGAGACTCAACCCGACCAAATGTGCCTTCGGCGTCAACTCGGGGAAGTTCCTCGGGTTCATGGTCTCCCAGCGAGGTATTGAAGCCAACCCCCAGAAGATTCAAGATCTCCAACAAATGGCGCCCCCGGCATCTGTCAAAGAGGTCCAGCGCCTAACCGGAGAATAGCGGCCCTAAACCGCTTCGTGGCGCGGTCGGCCGAGAGATGCCTCCCCTTCTTCAAAACTCTCCGATCGGCTAAAAACTTCCAGTGGACTCCCGAATGTCAAAGGTCATTTCAAGATCTCAAGAAGTACCTTCGGCTCGCCTCCGCTCCTCAGCAGTCCGACCCCAGGAGAGACCCTATTCTTGTACCTAGCTGTTTCGGAAGGTGCAGTCTGCTCGGTGCTGATCAAGGAAGAAGGCAAAGTCCAAAAGCCGATCTACTATGTCAGCAGGCTGCTCCGCGATGCGGAGACGAGGTACAGCAAAATTGAGAAGATGGTGCTGGCCTTGATCACCTCAGTTCGAAAGCTGCGGCCGTACTTTCAAGCACATTCCATGACGGTCCTGACAGACCAACCTATCAAGGCGGTAGTCCACCATCCCGACATCGGGAAGAATGACCAAATGGGCTGTCGAGCTAAGTGAGCATGACATACACTTCCAGCCTCGCCCAGCCATCAAAGCTCAGTGCTGGCCGACTTCCTTCTCGAATGTACCATCCCGGAGGACGGTTCTACCCCGGACTCCCCCGAGGAACCAAAAGCTGGAGCTCGGTGGCTCCTCCATGCCGACGGATCGTCTAATGCCCATCGCTCCGGTGCGGGCCTAGTTCTTACCAGTCCAGAGGGGATAACCTTTGAATATGGCGTCCGATTCTCCTTCCCGGCCTCCAACAACGAAGCCGAGTACGAAGCCCTATTAGCCGGCCTCCGAATTGCCCGCAACTTGAAGGTGGAGAAGCTCAGTGCCTTCACCGACTCTCAGCTGGTAGCCGGCCACGTTCGGGGAGAGTTTGAGGCCCGGGAGCCGAACATGATTCGATATCTCCAGGAGGTACGGATCCTACTTCCCCATTTTGCCGAATTCAAATTACTCAGATTCCCAGATCTGAGAACGCCCGCGCCGACCTACTTTCCCGACTGGCAACCGCGGAAACGATGGATGCCGAGCAAAAATTCACCTGGAGACTTTGGAAAAGCCCAGCATCGCGGAGGCCGATCGAATAATGCAAGTTGAGGCCGAACCATCTTGGTTCGACCCTATCCTCAAATATCTCAAAGAAGGATCGTTCCCGTCCGACCGAAGAGAAGCTAGAAAGCTGAGGCTGCAGGCCACTCATTACGTATTGATTGACCACCAGCTTTACAAATGATCTTTTTCCATGCCGCTGCTCAGATGCCTTCGCCCGTCCGAGGCAGATTATGCTCTGCGCGAGGTACATGAAGGGATTTGCGGCAACCATTTGGGAGGTCGGTCCCTATGCCACAAAGTGCTACGACAAGGCTACTACTGGCCGACCATGCAGAAAGATGCAGACGACCTAGTCCGAGCCTGCGACCCCTGCCAGAGGCATTCAAGCATCCAAAGGCTCCCTTCCGCCGAGCTAATTTCCATATCCTCCGCTTGGCCCTTCGCCAAATGGGGGAAGGACATCCTCGTCCCATTCCTGCTTGCCACAGGACAGCGGAAATTTCTATTTGTCGCCATCGACTACTTCACCAAATGGGTCGAGGCGGAAGCAGTTGCGCAGATTACCGAAGCCCGGGCCAGAGATTTTGTTTGGAGGTCTATCATCTGCCGATTCGGCCTCCCGCATACCATAATCACTGACAACGGCAAGCAGTTTGACAACTCCAAATTCAGCCAGTTCTGTGAGGAATATGGAATCCGTCACCACCTTACTTCGGTCGGACACCCACAAGCCAACGGAGCGGCCGAAGTGACCAACAGAACCCTCCTTCAGGGAATCAAAGCTCGCCTCTCCAGAGCCCAAGGCAGGTGGGCGGACGAGCTACATCATGTCTTATGGGCCTACCGCACAACCCCAAGAATCCCAACAGACGAAACCCCTTTTCGAATGGCTTTCGGTACAGAGGCCGTTATCCCTGTGGAAATCGGCCTCCCATCATTGCGGGTGGAAAGCTACTCAGAGGAAGCTAGCAACGAACAACTCCGCACAACCTCGACTTGGTGGAAGAAGTTAGGGAGAAGGCCCGGATCAGAATGGATGCTTATCAACAAAGGGTGGCCCGTTACCACGATTCTAGAGTCAAAGGGAAGGCCTTCCTACCCGGCGACCTTGTCCTCCGAAAGGCCCTGTTTCTAAGCCGCTGGAACAAGGAAAGCTGGCGCCAAACTGGGAGGGCCCGTACCAAGTAGCGGAGATCATCGGACCGGGGACCTACAAGCAACAAGATCTGGATGGAAAATCCATTCCCCCGGACGTGGAATTCGGACAATCTCCGAAAATATTATCAATAGGGTACGTCCTCTTCAAATTTATTTTCATATGCCTCCTTATATCTTCCTGTCGGCATTTTCCTCAATGCAAATCATTATGCACTACATCGCCAAAAATTGCAAAAAGAAACATATGCTGCTTACCAATCCTCGGCACGACCAAGTTCCTTGTCTGGACAGAAATTCTCCGAACCTTGGCAGGGCCAAGTAAAATATTCTCCGAACCTCGCTGGGCGAGCAACAAAATCTCTGAACCTTGGCAGGGCCAAGTAAAATATTCTCCGAACCTCGGCTGGGCCGAGCAACAAATCTCCGAACCTTGGCAGGGCCAAGTAAAATATTCTCCGAACCTTGGCTGGGCCGAGCAACAAAATCTCCGAACCTTGGCAGGGCCAAGTAAATATTCTCCAACCTCGGCAGGGCCGTGCAACAAAATCTCCGAACCTTGGCAGGGCCAAGTAAAATATTCTCCGAACCTCGGCTGGGCCGAGCAACAAAATCTCTGAACCTTAGCAGGGCCAAGTAAAATATTCTCCGAACCTCGGCTGGGCGAGCAACAAAATCTCCGAACCTTGGCAGGGCCAAGTAAAATGCTCTCCGAACCTCAGCAAGGCGGAGTAAAAATTTCTTCGGGGTAAAACGATCGGCTGAAATCCAAAGTACGTAGACCCCGATCAAGACCAGGGACTTCCGACTAGCCCCCGAAAATCCCGCCGGTTTAAAACAAAGCACGCTGAGCAAAAAAAAAAAAAAAAACCGTTGGCACAAAAGAAAGGGCCCCTTTAAGCCCCGCGTAATCGGCCAAAAGCCCCAGCAGAGCCAAGGAATGCCCCCTCTGCTAAGATCTTCGGGTAATGCCCCTATAACCCATCGATCAAAGCATCTACTTCGAGCGTGAACCAGTGGAACCACGCCGACTCCCTAACTATTACGCAAATGACATGTTTAAAAGAAGACTCTCGAGAAATAAAGATTATAGCTTCTTTGTATTAATCCAAGAAGAGGGGAGCACACGAAAAGGGGCAAGAAAAGCGGAAGCACAAAATGAAAATAGCCGAGGCCCTAAGTCAAGGGTCGGAGTCGCTTCCGGAGGCCAGCAGGCCCTCCAAGCGCTCGGTGAGGTCAGCCACCTGTTGGCGTAGCGATTCGACCTCCTCCCTCTGCCGGTCTATCACCCAGCGCAGGGCCTCCGCCTCCTTGGTCGTGACGTCCATATTCCTCTACGATCCTCACAAGCTGCTGATTACTTGCGAGGGCCGACGCCAGGCCCAATCCATCGACGGTAACGGAGGTACGTCTCCCTCCGATTGAAGCAGGTCATTGAGCGAGGCGCGCAGCTCACTGGATGATCGTCCTGGAAGGGCCATTGTTTCAAACTTGAACCGAGGGATGGCTGAGACCGATACCCCTCGGTCATATTTATACTCGCTGGACAGATATCTCAGTCGGTCGCACCATAGCCGCCGACCCGTAAGAGCTTGCCACGTGTCATCATTTCAAAGGCTGCAAAATCCGAGATTCCACACCCCATCCCGAGTAAGATCGGTAAGTGTGGACTGATTGATCGGGAATTCCCCCGATCAGACTACCTTTCGGTCTGCCGCCCCCCGGTAATAAATGCACACAACATTTCCCCAAGCTCTTTTTGGGAAGAACAGAGGGAAAAAGTCCAGCATCCGGCCAATAACCTGCCCCCTCGGGAAGAGTAGCGTCACCAAGCGCCGCATAGACATAGCACCATGGCCCACAATGACAACTGAATCGCTCCATTGAGCCAAAATCTCTGAACCTTGGCAGGGCCAAGTAAAGTATTCTCCGAACCTCGGCTGGGCCGAGCAACAAAATCTCCGAACCTTGGCAGGGCCAAGTAAAATATTCTCCGAACCTCGGCTGGGCCGAGCGACAGTTTCTCCGAACCTCGGTAGGGCCGAGCAACAGTACCTCCGAACCTCGGCTGGGCCGAGCTAAAAATTCTCCGAACCTCGGCGAGGCTGAGCTAACAATTCTCCGAACCTTGGCAGGGCCAAGTGAAACATTCTCCGAACCTTGGCAAAGCCAATCCGAAATCTCCGAATCCCGGTTGGGTCGGGCAACAAGTTCCCTGAACCACTACGGGAAAGGGCACAGGTTCCTCAAGCTTCGGCTAGGCCGACCCATGAACCTTCGAGCTCCTATAAGAACGAGACGCGAAAATTCCAAGCTTCGGACTGAAATAAGGAGCGTGTTTCGCCGAATGATCCCCGAACCGTCACTCGCGAACCTCAGTTAGTTCGGATGGCACGGGATCCTCATCTAATGATAAGCGGAATGCCTTTGTACCCCACAAACAGCAGTGACAACAAATTCGGCACAAAAAAGATAGAGACTGAAAAAAAAAACATAACTCTCTTTATTGCCAGTCGAGATCGATTACAAATGCCTCAGAGGCGTTACAAGAACATTGAAATGCATAAAATAAAGACGAGTACAAAACTCGAGCAACTGCTCCAAAGTAGACCTAGGCAACTGTGATGCTCTGGCATCCGACCGCCGAACCAGATAAGTCGCATCCAGCCAGCTCGAGCTGATAATAGCCGGGCGACTTGGACCAATAATTGCGACCGGCTTCGGTCAATAATAATATCTCGATGACCCAACCGAGATCTCTGGATGGCCATCCCAGACCACCCAACCGAGGGACCCCTCGATGAGCAGGCAGGGAGCTAGCGGACCTGGCGTCGGAACGCTCTCCCAAACCGAGTGTGTACCACCATGCCTTACCAAGTCTCAAGGACAAGGAGTCGGCGGGCAGCACGCTTTCGCCCCCTCCCCATGTGGCAAAAGATTCCCCAGGCGGCTGAGCCCAGGAATCCAAACCAGGGGAGGAGGCGAAACTCACACAACCCATGGGAGGTCCGCGTGCACTTCCTACCATGCGTCCCTGAAGGAAAACCGCAAAGGTCATACGGGAAGAGTATATGTGCGCTCCCCGTATGATCTCTACGCCCCCTATGTGCGCTCTCCATGTGATCTCCGGGACTCATCCCCTAAGGGCGAGCCACTCTTCAGCAGCTCCTTCATCGCCCCAACTATCCGGAGGCGAAAGGCTTGCAAGAGAAAAGCTTGGTCCTCCCACTCCCAACAACAGAAAAATGGACATGATGAAAGTTCTAATAGGGAAGAAACTTGGGGATAACCAAACATGCCCCTCTTCTCCCCTTTTTATAGGCAGAAATGAGCCGGAAAAAGCTACCCAAGCTATAAGCCTCGAGATTTGTACGTCTGGCCCATACATCCACGTGGCCTGTCAGGATAGGCGCAATGCCCCATTGCGCACCGAGCCCACCGCCCAAATCGAGGCGCATGTGGAGATCTCCTCCTGATCCAGAATCACGGTCATTAAATGCAGGAGATCGCCCACCAGCACTTCGCAAACTGGCAGGCTCAGAATATCGTCCTTCGAAAATAACGTCCTCCAATGGTAAGCGGCTGCGTACGCAGCACGATGAGACGACCTACGTGGGAAAAGAGCATCTTTCAAAAAGCCGCAGAGCAGCTTTATGTTCCCCAGAGCGCCGTATCATCAGTTTTGGTGAAATAAAAACCGAATCGCCTATAGGACAGCGGGGCACCGGCAGAATAGCAGAAAGCGCGAAGGCCTATTTTGCCTGTTGGCCCCAGCCGACCTATCCTATCCGTCGGTCCTGGCCGACCTATTTTTGTTCGTCGGCCCCAGCCGACCTATCTTGTTTGTCGGCCTCAGCCGACCCATTTTGCTCGTCGGCCCCAGCCGACCATTTTGCCCGTCGGCCCCAGCCGATCTGTCTTGTTCGTCGGCTCCAGCCGACCTATTTTTGCTCGTCGGCCCCGGGCGACCCATATCGCCTGTCGGCCTTAACAGATCTGTTCTGTCAGTCGGCCCATACCAACCGGACCAGACCGCTTCCCAATTCGTAGGTCAAGGCCGTCGCCCTGCTTTGGGCCAAACCAATGCATTCCTTCAATCCGGAATGAGGATGATCTAAGAGTATCGCCGAACCATAAGTCGCTCGCGATTGAGGCAAGACTAGACGACAATGAGGCCACGCAAGAAAGGCACTTAGATGGAAACAGGAAACTCTTTTATTAAGAAACGTCAGACAGACTTCTAAAAGACAAAATACAAGAATGGCCTCTAAGAGCCGGGAACCACATCGGTTTTGGAGGAGCTCTCGGTTACATCCCCAGAAGTGTGACTAGGCTCACCCCTCTCCAACACCTTCGCCCCTTCAACGGTAGTTTGAGATCGCCCCTCAAAATTATGGCTTCGCGGAACCCGGGACAACACCAGGGTCAGTGTCTGAGACGTCGACATACTCGTCCTCTTCTTCCCCCTCGGACTCACCCTCATCAGGAGTTTCAGCATCCAGAAAAGAGAGATCCCATTCCGGATGCTCGCTGGATATCTTCTCTTTGCATTCCTGCTTCCCAAGTTGGAAGGCGCCAACACTGATAGCATCCTGCCTCCCCTTGAGTATGGCGAGCTGCTTGGTGGCCTCAGCAGCCTGTCTCTCAGCCTCCGCGACTTGGGCCGCAGAATGATATTTTGTTCCCCGAACTCGCCGGCCCGTGTCTCGAATTCTGAGCTCTTGTTGCGGCTGGACACAAGCTCGCTTGAAGAGCCCGAACCTCCAACTCCAACTTCGCCATCTGAAAAGCCAAAGTCAGTCGGCATCACAAGAGGCCAGCAGAATAAGCTAAAAAGGGGGGGGGGGGGGGAAATGAGATCGTACCTCTCCTCCCGTCTGGCCAACCTCTTGGCCGTCTCCTCAGCCTCGCCCTGGCTCTTGTCCTATCAGCCCCGACCAGCTCGACTCTCTCCTGCAGATTATTGATCCTCGACTGTTTGGCTCCGATTTCCTCCTGGGCTTGGGACAGCTCATTGTTCACTCGAGCTATACCCCTGTTGCCATTTAGCGCCCTCCCTCAAGTGGGCAATTTCACTGTCGCGGTGCTTCAGTCGCTCCTCCACCTCGTCGAGCATCCTAGTCAAGCGCTTCCTCTCGTCGCAGCTTCCTTCCCTAGCCGACCATGCTCTCGCTATGTTCTCTCCGCATCGCCTTCATCTCCGCGGAATGTTTCGACTCGATTCTGGCCAGCTCCAAGCACGCGTTGTCATTCTTCGCCAGGAGTTCCTGCAACTCCTCCACCCTGCGCTTTTGCTTGGACACCTCGGCCAGGCGACCTGGTGTGCCGCCCTTATTCCCTTCAAGTTCCTATCAGTCATATCCATAAGCTCTTCGAACTTCTCAGACACCTTCAGTCGTGATTGAAGCTCGGCATTATCCTTCCTGGCCTGAATGCTGGCCCCGTCGCCAAACTCAGACGCCAGCACATCGCCCGAGAAAGCAAAATGCTCTACAAAACAAAAGATGAATAAAAACCCACGATGGGTCACTCAGGAGACATCTACCGCACAAAAGAAATAACTTACCCGAGGCATAGGCCCGAGTCATCCTCATCAGGGTCGTATTATCAATGTCGGGAAGGAGATGGATACTCTCGGCCACGCCTTGCTGACCGAACGCGGCATCGACCAGCTCCAAGTCCGCGAACTTGTCCGCCGAAGGATCCACACCCGGATACAAGGCCGACCTCATTAAGGTGGAAAACGCCTCCTCAACACCAGCGCTCGAGCTGCTGGGCTGACCGTCCCCGCCTGAGGGACCGACCTGGGCGACCTCCGTCTGAGAGGTCCCCAACTTCCCAGCCTCCTCTATCAAGGCCCTGGCTTGGACTTCTTCGGATAATTCGGCTAGCCCAAGTGCCAGCCTCCCCAAAATCTTTTTCGAGGGAGCTCCCAATGCGGAACTCCCACCTTGCTGCGTCCCCTCCTCCGACGCATCCTTCCCGGTTACCCCCACCTGCATCTCCTCCGCGGGCTCCCCCGAAGCCTCGGTCTGGCCCGCCTTTTGATCCATCGAGGGCGGTCCGACCTCGCTACTACCGGACTCCCCTGCAGAGAGACAAGAGGGGGCTCTCCCTGAACCTCCTCGGCTGCAGCCGTCCCATCTCCCTCTCCTACTGGAGCCGGTGGCGATCCCGCGGGAACAACAGGCTCCTCAGCAACAACCGCCTCCCCCAAATCCGCCGCTGGTTCCTCTTTCAAGGGAGACGCGGTCGGACGAGCCAACGGAGCCTCATCCGAGCTGTCCGATATCTCCAGCACGAGAGGGCCGGGGCCACAACCATTCTCCCCGGATCCTCCTCCGGCGATCCCGCCATAACCGCCCCGGTATTCGGCGGGCTTCTTGCGGAGATATGGGCCCTTTTCTCGGGCCTGCCACTATCCGCGCCACTGCTCTCCCGGGGCGCTTTCCTCTCTTCCTCTTGGAGAGGCTCATCAAAGCCGACCTCTGGGCTGAAGGAACAAAACATACACGATCAGATCCAAGCACATTCATCGAGAAAACGCACAGCGAAAAAATTTAAAAGAGGAGATTCACCTTGCGGGTCCAGGGGGCTGAGCCCTGCTGCAAAGAGGGCCCCCTCCGATAGCAGGTCGTTAGCCGAAAACACGCGGCCATTGCGAAGGACGTCCAAATCCCTTTCCTCCTGTGCTGATAAAACTGGATGCGTCTCTGCGTCCCTAGCAAAGTTTTCCCCATTTTCGAGGGAAGTCGGATCCAATGTTCCCCTCTGCAATAATGAACCGGCTCTTCCATCCCTTGATGGAAGATGGCTTATCCACAATGACGTTGAAAGATCTCCGGGGTCCAATGTAGGGCCACTCCGATTTCCTCCCAGGAATCAAATGGTAGCAGGCGCGAAAAAGGGGGAGAGTGGCGATGATCTGAATCTGGTGGCACATTGAAATAAATCCGATGATGCTCCACCAACTGTTCGGGGCCACCATCGCCGGGCAGATGTTGTGTGGGTCATTATCTCCTTCACCAAAGGATGGAGAGGGAAACGAAAGCCCGCCTTCAAGCTGTCTTCATAAATGAAGACCCCGGACTCCAAATCTCGCGAGACCCTATCCTCGGGCTCCGGCACCCGCAGAACGACATCTGAGGGCATGCCGTACCATTGGTGGATCCTCCCCAAATCCTCGGCTGCAATCTCCGAAACCACATCGTCGGGGCTCATCGCCATCTCGATTGAGGGAAGAAATACCAGGCGGAATGACGAGAGTCGAGGAGGACGAAAGGCCAAACTTTTCAAAAAACAAGACGAGAGGATGCTGCGAACGTGCATATATATATATATATATAGTACATCCATCGCCTTGCTTCCCCACTAAGGAAGCCGCCTTGAGGAGATCGGGCGTCTCACACGAGGCGTCCGAAATCGCCTCGACAAACGCCCGATCGATCGGGATTCACGACGTGGTGTAATCCCAACCGTCACTTTCGAAGGAGCCTTAGCCCCAAAGGCAGTATGGCCCTGTCGCATTAATTAGGGCATCATTGCATGAGCTGTCTAAACCAAGACGTCCCATCCGAGACGCGCCATTTGAACTTGTACTCCCAATGCCCGAACCTACGCTTCGAACTAGGGAGTGGAGGCATGTGTTGGGGGGTAAAATCAACATTGCATTAATATCCGTGCGAGGCGGCTAGGCCGACCTCTTCCCTAGCTCGACTCTTCCGGGCTTCCATAGCTCGGCTCCTTTCCGAGCCTCCATAGCTCGGCCCTTCCGGGCTTCCATAGCTCGGCTCCTTTCCGAGCCTCCATAGCTCGGCTCTTCCGGGCTTCCATAGCTCGGCTCCTTTCCGAGCCTCCATAGCTCGCTCCCTTCCGGGCTTCCATAGCTCGACCCTTCCGGGCTTCCGTAGCTCAGCTCCTTTCCGAGCCTCCATAGCTCGGCCTATCCGGGCTTCCCTAGTTCGGCCCCTTCCGGGCTGCCATGGCTCGGCTCCTCCCCGAGCTCTTGTAGCTCGCTTCCCCCGAGTCTCCGTGACCCGGCTTCATCAAGCGATCCACAACCTAATACCTACCTCCGCGGAACCTGACGCGGGAGAGCCCAGGCTTACCAGAACGACGTCCTAGATAAGGAATCATGTCGAGACGTGGCCTAGAGCCTATCATAACTGCCTCGGGTCTACTCGACCGGATCTCGACATCAAGATGCTCTCCCAGCCGTCGATACCCTAACAAACAAGGTACAGCCTCCACGGCCCCACAGCGGCCTGATTTTATCCACCTCCGTATCCTAACAACCTCTGAACCTTCCAGAAGACGCTCAAGGTCCAAGTGACAGTCTATAAATTGGACACCCCCAGACTCCCTCAGGTAAGCATCTCCTTACGCAGACACACGCATCTTTTTGGCACACTCATACGTGCGCTCTCACCCTCACTGCCCTCTCCGGCGGCTCGTTGGTGCTCTTGCCCTCTGGAGCTCTCGATTGGCCGTCCCCGGAGAGGTCTTCCGGAGAGATCCACCTCCCCATTATCTGGTTGATCGCCAATTTCTTCTCCACTGACTTGAGCGTCGGAGGGTCTTCCGCGGAGGGCCAACCCCAACGCCTCTCGCGTGAGGACTTTTTGTGCAGGTCCGCTCTTCTTTCCTGGAGATTGACCGCGCTCGAGTCGGAGAACGGATCCCGATGGCAATAATATATATAATTACTATCATATAGTAATTAATAGATGGGTTGGCTGGGATTGTCTTTATTATTGTTCGTTTGATTTGGCATTATGGAATAATGATCCATGGACGCTCATTGTCACGTTCGTGGCGGAGGGGACGTCCCATTTCTCGAATGCGGTCCACGTACGAGCACTGGTGAAGCTAAACGTGTTTGTTTTAACTAATAGTTTTCTTGTGCGTGATTATCGATCGGGTGCTGTTAACTAATACGTTTCAACATAATTAACTAATATGTTTGTTACAACTAGTATTTCTTTTAACAGGTATGGACCCACCAAGGTATGAATTATTGCGCCATATCGGTAATTTCTTTGATTTGCCTCCCACAATCAATTATGGGTACGAAAGCTGGCCGATGGTAGCCATCGCTATTAGCTGTGTGCGTTTGATTGTATTGCTTGATGCCTTGGCTTTTAGCTTTTGTCATTCTTTGTGCAGCATCCAATGGCCGCTTCGTAACATCGTACCGATTATAATCTTATTTCCTCTTTCTTCACATGGATTTTCTTCCCAGACTTCACAGCCAAATCCCACGGCTTACGTGAGTCTCCTGGGCTTCAACCGTTTGTATCCACGTCACCCACGGCTTGCTTTCTTTCCAAGAAGACAATGCCTTGCTCACGGCTTACGTGAGTCTCTTAGGCTTCAAGCGTTTTTATCCACGTCACCCACGGCTTGCTTTTTTTTTTCCAAGACAATGCCTCACGTTCTCCCTTTTCCCTTCACGTGTCATCGGGCTTTTAATCGGCACGCGCAAGCACTCCCTATGGTCACTAGGTCCTTGCATTTACCGATGATGGCGTTAGAGAAACCCTTCCCCTAACCAGTCTTACCCCAGAACAATGAATAAAAATCCCCAAAGAATAAAGTCCCACCCAAACACCAAGATATACGAAAGGCAAAGCCTTCCCAACCAAGAACTCTCCACTAAGTAACTTGAAAAATAATGAGGTTGCCCGTATGCTACAAAAGCACTCCTCTCTGTCCCTAACAAAGATCTCTCAAAGTGCCCGCCCCAACCTCACTCAACGAAAACTGACCTGTAGATGCCTCGCACCCGCGCACCGCCTGTGCGTATCGGCCACGTCCCGTGCTCGCCTAAGTCCTCCTAACTTAGACCTGTGCCGTTGCGACCTTCCCTGGTCGTTTAGTGGCGCCCACCCGAACTCCACTCGGGTATCCCTTCCTTAGAAGGTAGGAAGATCTTCTCCCAATCAGATCTTCTCTCTCACGTTCTATCATCTAATCCTCTCATGGATTGATCTAATGCCCTTCATGTAGACCTCAGCCCCCTCTATTTATAGGTTGCTGCAACCTTATCCAAAGATCCCCCTTGATCTTATCTTTATCCCATGCAATGTCTCCAAAAAGGCCACCGCCCATCTCCAAATCTTATCTCCTCCTAGCCGGCTGATGAAGGACTCTTCACTGCTGGATAGGACGCCTGAAATCTGATCCAGAACAGCTCCAAAGATAGCTTGGATAATCCCCAAGATATTCTCAACAAACTACCTTAAGATCTTATTCATATCTCCAAATTGGTTGTTTATGGATAAGGTTTGTTTTCCCCTCCAAATCTTATCCAAAACCTGCTGGCTGGAGTCCCGAATCTTCTCCCCAAGATAAGGGTTGAAATTACCTGATCTGGACCGATTTACCCCTGAAAAATTGGCTTCTGGACGGTTTGGACCGTTGCTGGGCGAATCTGGCCGTTGCAGGGCCGTTACCGAGGCCGACGCCGTTGCTGAGGCCATTGCCGAGGCCGACGCCAAGATGGGGTGGTGACAATCCTCCCCCCGTTGAGATGTCGATGCCCTCGTTGACCACCATGCCGCGCAAAATCCTCCTGACGCTCCTCGTTGTCGCATGCCTTGGCCCTCCTGGCTAAAGCCTCCCGAGTCCCAACGCGGCCACCTGCCACGCGCACCCCTTGATGCCTCCTCGGTTGGATAGCCCACTCGCCGAGCCATCCCGCCTGCCTCCTCCTGCCGCAGGCCTCCGTGCCTAGGCTCTCCCACGCGATGCCTAGGCGTGAGGTGAACAACCTCAAGTCTAGTGGTGGGGCGGTTTCTTGACCCCACCCTTCGCAACTGTCCTACGCCATCCCTCCACTGGAACGAAGTAAGGACGCCTGCCTTTCCGAATCAAGATGCACCTCCGATGAGGCATGACCACGACCTTGCTCTTGATGAAGAAGTCCATCCCGAGTATCAGATCGTATTTGTCAATCGACAAGACCGTCATGTTGCAGCGCCCAATCCAAGAGCCCACCTCCAATGTGGCCTCCGCCTGGCCCAAAGACTCCATCTCCTCAGAGTTGACAGGCTTCACCTACAAGGCTGGGATAGTGCTCTAAGCCCCAATCTGTGCGCCACCCCTTGGCTCACGAAATTGTGTGTCGCGCCGGAGTCAACCAAGGCCCGCATTGTCCTCTCGTTGACCCGAGCCCTCACGTACATCAAACCTTGGCGTTGGTCTCTCGCGGCCAAAGTGTTGATAGACTGTAGCGGGGCCATCCTCGCTACTGGCTCCTCCTTCGAACTCTCGGACGCCCTATCTGCCTGGGTAGTGACGGCCACTACCGCCACCTTCCGTGGACACTCCCGTGCTAGATGCGGCCCTCCGCATATGAAGCATCCAGCGAAAGTCGCCTGTCCCTTTGGTTTTGCTGCTGCACGTGGTAGAACACTTTCCTTCTTGCCTTTTCGACCACGCGGTGGTGATGCACTCTTGCGTTTTCCCTTGCCCTGGCCACCGCTGCCCGAAGTAGTAGCGCTGCAAAAGTCTACCAGCGCCTCTGCTGCTACGAAGGCTGAGGGAATATCCCTCACCTCCATCCTGCGAAGCTTGGCCTGCGCCCACCCTGTAGACCAGCGAGGAAGTTAAATAACTTATCTTCCTCGGACATGTTGGATACCTCCAGAAGTAGATTGCTGAACTGCGCCACGTACTCGTGGATGCTCCCTGTCTGCCGCAGCTTCCTCAGGTTCTCTCGAGCAAGCCACCCTGCATTGCTCGGCTGGAACTGAGCCTTCAGTTCCCTCTTGAAGATCTCTCAGGTCTCGATTCTGGGACGCCCCGCACGGTCATCCTCGGCCGTTATGGTCCTCCACCAGAGCTTGGCGTTCCCCTCCAGATACGTCGAGGCCCGATCCACCTGATCGGGTGCTGGGATCTTCGCCGCACGAAAGTAGTTCTCCATGTCCCACACGAAGTTCTCCACTTCCGTTGCGCTCCTGACTCCGCCGAAGGCCTTAGGCTCCCGGACCTTAGCTTCCTTTGCCGGAGCGCCGACCATATGGACTGGACTCCGCGCCTCCTACCTCAGACGAATCACCTCCTGCTCCAAAGCATAGATCCGAAGCTCCAATCGCTCCTCCATGGCCAAGTCTGATCGCTATTGTTGCATGCTTCGATGTTCAAGGTCGTGAAGCAGCCCCTCGTGCGCCTCCATCAACTGGTCGTGTGAAGTGCGCAACTCAGCCAACTGCATGCTCAACTCCGCGCATACAGCTACAAGATTCATGGTTGATTCCTCTCTTGGATCTCCCACAATACCCTCCAATCGGGTCATGCGGTCTCCTACCGCTCTCGCCATCTGATTGGGCTTGCTTGGAACTTGTCTTCAATCGGGCTCTGATACCAACTTGTCACCGGGCTTTCAATCGGCACGCACAAGAGCTCCCTATGGCCACTAGGTCCTTGCGTCTACCGGTGATGGCGTTAGAGAAACCCTTTCCCTAACCAGCCTTATCCCAGAACAATGAATAAAAATCCCCAAAGAACAAAGTCCCACCCAAACACCAAGATATACGGGAGGCAAAGCCTTCCCAACCAAGAACTCTCCACTAAGTAACTTGGAAAATAATGAGGTTGCCCGTAGGCTACAAAAGCACTCCTCTCTGTCCCTAACAAAGATCTCTCAAAGTGCCCGCCCCAACCTCACTCAACGAAAACTGACCTGTAGATGCCTCGCACCCGCGCATCGTCTGTGCATATCGGCCACGTCCCGTGCTCGCCTAAGTCCTCCTGACTTAGACCTGCACCGTTGCGATCTCCGCTGATCCAGCCGCTCGCCAACCTCACGAACCTTCCCTGGTCGTTTAGTGGCGCCCACCCAAACTCCACTCGGGTGTCCCTTCCTTAGAACGTAGGAAGATCTTCTCCCAATCAGATCTTCTCTCTCTCACGTTCTATCATCTAATCCTCTCATGGATTGATCTAATGCCCTTCACGTAGACCTTAGCCCCCTCTATTTATAGGTTGCTGCAACCTTATCCAAAGATCCCCCTTGATCTTATCTTTATCCCATGCAATGTCTCCAAAAAGGCCACCGCCCATCTCCAAATCTTATCTCCTCCTAGCCGGCTGATGAAGGACTCTTCACTGCTGGATAGGACGCCTGAAATCTGATCCAGAATAGCTCCAAAGATAGCTTGGATAATCCCCAAGATATTCTCAACAAACTACCTTAAGATCTTATCCATATCTCCAAATTGGTTGCTTATGGATAAGGTTTGTTTTCCCCTCCAAATCTTATCCAAAACCTGCTGGCTGGAGTCCCTAATCTTCTTCCCAAGATAAGGGTCGAATTTACCTGATCTGGACCGATTTACCCCTGAAAAATTGGCTTCTGGACGGTTTGGACCGTTGCTGGGCAAATCTGGCCGTTGCAGGGCCGTTACCGAGGCCGACGCCGAGGCCGACGTCGTTGCTGAGGCTGACACCGAGGCCGTTGCCGAGGCCGACGCCAAGATGGGGTGGTGACACACGTATCCGTGAACCATGTCCTCTGGAGTTCTCTTGAACCGCCGGGTAGCTGGATCAAGACCACGGCTTCTTCACGCGATTCAAGCACCGGGAGAAACACGCACCTAGAGAAACTCTCTTTCGGAACAAACAGTAGGGAAGGGGAGGAGATAAAGAAAGAAGAAGGAAAGAGATAGGCGACATAATTTCTGCAAGAAAAAATCTGTTCTTCCCTCTTTCAAACTCTATAAACTAGAGTCTCTAAGAGCCACACACCATACCATCAAACATCCTCACCCATACTTTGCCAATCCCTGCCACCTTGCAAGGGTGATCATCTCCAAGAGCCACACACCCTCATCAACCTCTATGTAAGTACTGAACCATGACTGGTTGGGAGTGTAATGATGAGAACAGGCTGAATCCAAGGTCCACATCTCTGTGCTGTGACTGTGACCATCTGATACCATCAAGAGATCATCCTCCACCTCCTGGCCTGCAACTGTACTCACAGACTCAGATCCTCCCTTGTATCCCTTTTTCAACTTAGGACAGTCCCTTTAAAATGTCCTACCTCACCACACTTGTACCACTTAGCCTTCCTGGACTGTAACCGTCCCCTAGGCCTGCTCCTGTCCCTGCCTCTGCCTGACCTTTCCCCAACTGATAGACCCTCCTGGGGAACAGCTTCCTTGGTCATCCTCTCCCTCTACTCATTCGTCCGAAGTACCAATATAATATCTTCATAGAATAATGTCTCCTTCCCATAGAGCAGCGTCGTGACCAATGAGTCATGTGATATGGGTAGCGAACATAATAGCAAAAGTGCCTTATCTTCCTCCTCCATTTTGACCCCGGCATTCAGCAATTCATTGCTCACCTCGTCGAACACCTGGATGTGGCCCAGCACATCTCCACCTTCTGACAACCGAAGGCTGTAGAGGTGCTTTTTCAACATTAACTTGTTGCACATATTCTTCCCCATATAGAGGGCTTGCAACTTCGACCAGAGTCCCTTCGGGGTCTTCTCCTCCAGCACTGAATAAAGGACCGAATCCGCCAGACATCCCCTGATCATTGAACATACCTTTTTCTCCAACAACATCCACTGCTTATTTGTCATCCCATCTGGTCTTTCCTTCAAAGCCAGATCTAAACCCAGTTGCACAGGAAGATCCTCTACCCGGACTTTCCACATGGAGAAACTTCCCTTCCCATCAAACTTTTCAAAATCTATTTTTATGCTACTACCCATGGCTCGATCTCAACAAAAAAAAAAGCACAAAAATAAATTTTAAAAAATTAAGAAGTACCTTAATGGACCTTGTTGAAATTGTTTCAACCCTTTGAAGATCTCCAAATTCAGTCCTTTAAGATCTCCAAACAACTTGTTGTTGTTTCTAAACCAACTAAGCTCATTCTGAACTAGGCTATAAGATCTCCAAACAACTATTTCTTGTTTCTGATTTCTAAACCAGGCTTTGATACCACTTGTTGGGGGTTTAGTCCCTGATGAACAGCAGTGAACAACCTCACTGGAGAAGAAACCTGGGCTTTCATCTGTTGTCAACAATTAGGTGTGTAGTCTTTTAATCTAAGATTCAAGATTGATGTAGCGGTAAAGCCTTGGCTCCCGTTGTCAATAACTAGGTGCTAGTTTTTTAATTTAAGATTCAAGATTGATGTAGCGGTAAAGCCTTAGCTCTTAAATCCTTTGATCTTTGGTTCAAAACTCCTCCCTTCTATTTCTAAAGATTTATTTTAATAAATAAATCTTTTCTTATTTCTTGCTGGATCCTTCCTCCCTCTCTCTCTTCACATGGATTTTCTTCCCAGCCTTCACTCCCAAATCCCACGGCTTACGTGAGTCTCCTAGGCTTCAAGCGTTTGTATCCACGTCACCCACGGCTTGCTTTCTTTCCAAGACAATGCCTTGCTCACGGCTTACGTGAGTCTCATGGGCTTGCTCACGGCTTACATGAGTCTCCTGGGCTTCAAGCGACGCCCAAATCCCACGGCTTACGTGAGTCTCCTGGGCTTCAAGCGTTTGTATCCACGTCACCCACGGCTTGCTTTCTTTTCCAAGACAATGCCTCACGTTCTCCCTTTTCCCTTCTTCACGTATCCGTGAACCACGTCCTCTGGAGTTCTCTTGAACCGCCGGGTGGCTGGATCAAGACCCCACACCAAGGTATGAATTATTGCGCCATGTCGGTAATTTCTTTGATTTGCCTCCAATTATGGGTACGGAAGGGGCCGATGGTAGCCATCGCTGTTAGCTGTGTGCGTTTGATTTTATTGCTTGATGCTTTGTGGTATGACCAGTTAACAGGTCATGAGCAGTAAAAATAGAAATTTTTAAATAATTTATAGCTTCATAAAGTTACACATACCCAATTGCTCCAAGGCCGATGCCTCCAAAGCCGACAGCTCCAAGGCCGACGCCTCCAAGGCCGATAGCTCCAAGGTCGATGCCTCCAAGCCAGGCGGCTCCGGCACCTTCCTAGCCGGTCCTAGCCTGTTCAAGCCAGGCGGCCTCGGCATAACCCAGTCGACCCCGGCACCTTCCTAGCCGGCCTCGACCTGTCCAAGCCAGGCGGCCCCGGTATGACCCAGCCAGCCCCGGCATCTTCCTAGCTGGCCCCGGCCTGTCCAAGCCAGGCGGCCCCAGCACCTTCTTAGCCGGCCTCGGCACCTTCCTAGCCAGCCCCGGCCTGTCCAAGCCAGGCGGCCCCGGCATAACCCAGGCGGCCCGGCACCTCCAAGCCAGGCGGCCCCCGGCACCTTCCTAGCCGGCCCCGGCCTGTCCAAGCCAGGCGGCCCCGACATAACCCAGCCGGCCCCAGCACCTTTCTAGCCGGCCCCGGCCTGTCCAAGCCAGGCGGCCCCGACATAACCCAGCCGGCCCCAGCACCTTTCTAGCCGGCCCCGGCCTGTCCAAGCCAGGCGGCCCCGGCATAACCCAGCCGGCCCTGGCATCTTCCTAGCCGGCCCAGGCCTGTCCAAGCCAGATGGCCCCGGCACCTTCAAGCTAGGCGGCCCCGGCACCTTCCTAGCCGGCCCCGGCCTGTCCAAGCCAGGCGGCCACGGCATAACCCAGGCGACCCTGGCACCTCCAAGCCAGGTGGCTCCGGCACTTTCCTAGCCAGCCCCGACCTGTCCAAGCCAGGCAGCCCCGGCATAACCCAGCCGGCCCCGACACCTTCCTAGCCGGCCCCGGCCTGTCCAAGCCAGGCGGCCCCGACACCTTCCTAACCGGCCCCGGCCTGTCCAAGCCAGGCGGCCCTGGCATCTCCCTAGCCGGCCCCGGCCTGTCCAAGCTAGGCGGCCCCGGCATAACCCAAGCCAGGCAGCCCCGACACCTCCAAGCCAGGCGGCCCCGGCATAACCCAGCCAGCCCCGACACCTTCCTATCCGGCCCCGGCCTGTCCAAGCCAGGCGGCCCGATGCTCTCCTGGCCGCCCCCGCCCCGGCACTTCCTGGCCGGTGAGGACGGCCTCTGCTTTCCCCTCTCCGTTGGAACAGGACCCACCAAACAGTTACAGCCACCCATCTTGATGGGACTTGACCTGCAGTCCTGACATACCAAAGAAGAAAGCAAGCTCTGCCATTACTGCCATCACCATAAAAGTATGGACAAGTGGCAGCATTTCGGGCCTCACAGATGTCAGCCCTGACATTTCACCCCCCACAAGTCCCTAGTCATGATGACACTTCAGTCACTCAGACTAAATGAGCTCCCAAAAGTCATGATCCATCATGAGGCTCCACGTGACTCCTTCCCACTAGAGGACAAGAACCCAAACTTCTCAAGCAAGTTTTACAAAGTATAAAGGTAAATAAATTAGGGAAGAAGAGGTAACTCAAAAAATACTCAACACGCTCATACTGAGCCTCTGGCTCTTTCTCTTTCGAGCTTTCTCAAGCTCACGGCTGTTGCCCAGACCACTAACTTGAGCATCTGAGGGTCCCCACCGGAGTACCCGGCCATGGGACTTCTTGCAGGCTTTGAAGACAAAGGAAGGGCTCCGATATTTCTATGGAGGAACGGCCGACGCTCAAGGACGCCAGCTCAAAGTGATCGGGCATCAACAGATTGGCGCGCCAGGTAGGGGGGCATATTGAAGGAAAGAAAGCTATGTCTCCTTGAGTTATAAGTCTTTGTCCCCTCTATAATAGCCATGGTTGTGATGCGCATGCCAAAGGTCCTCCCCAATCATGCTGAGGGGCATCCACATCGCACTGGGTAGCAAAGGACCACTCTTTCTGCTCCTCCTTCACCACCAGCCTCAGCTGCTCTAATCAACTAGCTGACTATCCTCAATCAATAAGTTCAAGCCTTGAATGCAGTAGTCCATGGGCTGCGGAAGCAACATTTGTTGGCCACTCGGCAATAGCTCAAGCCTCTCACATCGCCAATGATAGCTGCACCAGTTAGCCAGCGATTCACCCACGAGAAATCTCGTAATAGAGAAGCTTATCGCCATCAGGCTTCACCTAAGCACTGCCACTGCGAAACTTTCAAGAGACTGCGGTCTCCTGCCCTCTGCTCATCTTCTGAGTCATCTTGGAAGGACCTTAATCGTGAGATGAGGAGGCGTCTGGATGAACAACACCGACGGCTGGAAAAGCTCAGTCAAAGGCTCAACAATCAGCCAGAGGTGGACTGCAACATGGATAGCAGAACAATTTCGTAAAGGGATGAACTTGAGACATAGTCCATCACCTCAACATTTATGGGCATTTTAATTTTGGTGATAGTAAGCCGAGAGGTGTTAGTGCAATTAATGAAAGGTGGAAGATGAGGACAAAAGGCTTTGACTATTGACTTCGCCTTCCCCCTCTCTCCCTTCTCTCTTTCTCTCGACTTCACCCAAGAGCCAACTGAGCCCAGGACCTCCTACGGATTTCGTCTAGCTGCCCTCAGACTTCAGCACTAAGGACGACCAATCTCTTCAAAGAAAGAGCTCTCAAGCCAAAAGCTCTCAAGCCTTTACTCGATGACGGCATCAAACAGGACACGAAGACAAAAAGCTACGAAAGCTAAGTATACTACACCAATAAAAACAAAAGAGAAAAATGAAGTTTTTATTCGATTTCTCAAAAATCACTCGGGCCGGCCAAGCGACCACCGAGGTAGTTTTTCGGTAGCCACGTGATCATAAGGACACCCCCGGACCGGTAAGAGAAACCTCCAAGGCGGTTTAAGTCCTATGGTGTCGGCGGCCCCGAGTCAAACTCCTGGACCGGCTAAGCGACCCCTAAGATATTTTCAAAATGACTTTAATAGTCCCGAGATCATAGACACCCCGCACCGGTGCGAAAAACTCCGGTGGTTCAAGCCCTGTGGTCTCGGCGGCCCCAAGTCAACGCCCAGGCCGGCCGCAAAACCCCGAGGCGATTTTATTTTTGCCCCATCAATAAAGGCTACCCTTCGGGGTCTCAAAAAAGGACCCTGAGCCAGGTCAAAGTGCCCTCAGGTCACTCTCCGGGGTTAAAGGCTCCCGAGCATGGTCCTACCACAGCGACTCTCGAGTCACCCTTCGGGGTCTCAAAAAAGGACCCTGAGCCAGGTCAAAGTGCCCTCAGGTCTTTGGGGTTAAAGGCTCCCGAGCATGGTCCTACCATAGCGACTCTCGGGTCACCCTTCGGGGTCTCAAAAAAGGACCCTGAGCCAGGTCAAAGTGCCCTCAGGTCACCCTCCGAGGTTAAAGGCTCCCGAGTATGGTCCTACCACAGCAACTCTCGGGTCACCCTTCGAGGCTTTAAAAGGACATCGGCAGCCCAAAAGACACAGACACCCCAGACCGGCGTGAGAAACCTCCGGAAGTTCAAGTCTTGTGCTCTAGGCAGCCCGAGTCAAACTCCCGGATCGGCACGAGAAACCCCCAAGACAAGTATTTTAGGCCACTAGCCGGCTCTCGGGCTGGTCCTAGGTAGCCACAACTATTTTGAGCCCCTAGCCGGCCCTCGGGCTGGTCCTAGGCCATAGTAATCTTAAGCCCCTAGCCGGCCCTCGGGCTGGTCCTAGGCGGCCATAGCTATTTTAGGTCCCTAGCCGACTCTCGGGCTGGTCCTAGGTGGCCACAGCTATTTTGAGCCCCTAGCCGGCCCTCGGGCTGGTCCTAGGCGGCCATAGTAATCTTAAGCCCCTAGCTGGCCCTCGGCTGGTCCTAGCGGCCATAGCTATTTTAGGCCCCTAGCCGGCCCTCGGGCTGGTCCTAGGCGGCCACAAGTATTTTAGGCCCCTAGCCGGCTCTCGGGCTGGTCCTAAGCGGCCACAGCTATTTTGAGCCCCTAGCCGGCCTCGGGCTGGTCCTAGGCGGCCATAGTAATCTTAAGCCCCTAGCCGGCCCTCGGGCTGGTCCTAGGCAGCCATAGCTATTTTAGGCCCCTAGCTGGCCCTCAGGCTGGTCCTAGGCGGCCATAAGTATTTTAGGCCCCTAGCCGGCTCTCGGGCTAGTCCTAGGCGGCCACAGCTATTTTGAGCCCCTAGCCGGCCCTCGGGCTGGTCCTAGGCGGCCATAGTAATCTTAAGCCCCTAGCCGCCCCTCGGGCTGGTCCTAGGCGGCCATAGTAATCTTAAGCCCCTAGCCGGCCCTCAGGCTGGTCCTAGGCGGCAACAAGTATTTTAGGCCCCTAGCCGGCTCTCGGGCTGGTCCTAGGCGGCCATAGTAGTCTTAAGCCCCTAGCCGGCCCTCGGGCTGGTCCTAGGCGGCCATAGCTATTTTAAGCCCCTAGCCGGCCCTCGGGCTGGTCCTACGCGGCCACAGGTACGTTAGGCCCCTAGCCAGCCCTCGGGCTGGTCCTAGGCGGCCACAGGTATTTTAGGCCCCTAGCCGGCCCTCGGGCTGGTCCTAGGCGGCCACAGGTACGTTAGGCCCCTAGCCGGCCCTCGGCTGGTCCTAGGCGGCCGCAAGTACATTACGCCCTTAGCCGGCCTCAGGCTGGTCCTAGGCGGCCGCAAGTACGTTAGGCCCCTAGCCGGCCCGAGGGCTGATCTCGAGCGGCCTCAGCAGCATTAGTGCAGCCCATCAGCTCTATTTTTGCCTTGCCAACTAATTGACGAGCATCCCCCCTAAAAAAATTGGGTGTACGATGCTTTAAGTAGATGGCGCAAGGTAATAAATCAATGTTTCTCAAAATTTTTTACACTCCTTCAGCTTGGTTAGTGCAGGACCTACAAGCTCAAGAAGTGTAGGGGGCATCTGATATGACCAGTTAACAGGCCCATGGGCAGCAAAATCAGAAATTTTCAAACAATTTTATGGCCTCATAAAGCCACGCATACCCATTGCTCCAAGGCCGACAGCTCCAAGGCCGACGCCTCCAAGGTCAACAGCTCCAAGGCCGACGCCTCCAAGGCCGACAGCTCCAAGGCCGACGCCTTCAAGGCCGACAGCTCTAAGGCCGACAGCTCCAAGGCCGACGCCTCCAAGCCAGGCGGCCCGGCACCTTCCTAGCCAGCCCGGCCTGTCCAAGCCAGGCGGCCCCGGCATAACCCAGCCGGCCCCGACACCTTCCTAGCCGGCCTCGGCCTGTCCAAGCCAGGCGGCCCCGGCATAACCCAGCTGGCCCCGGCATCTTCCTAGCCAGCCCCGGCTTATCCAAGCCAGGCGGCCCCGGCACCTCCTAGCCAGGCGGCCCCGGCAAAACCCAGGCGGCCCGGCACCTCCAAGCCAGGCGGCCCCGACACCTCCAAGCCAGGCGGCCTCGGCACCTTCCTAGCCGGCCCCGGCCTGTCCAAGCCAGGCGGCCCCGGCATAACCCAGCCGGCCCGGCACCTTCCTAGCCGGCCCCGGCCTGTCCAAGCCAGGTGGCCCCGGCATAACCCAGCTGGCCCCGGCATCTTCCTAGCCGGCCCCGGCCTGTCCAAGCCAGGCGGCCCCGGCACCTCCAAGCCAGGCGGCCCGGCACCTCCAAGCCAGGCGGCCCCGGCATAACCCAGCGGCCCCAGCACCTCCAAGCCAGGCGGCCCCACACCTCCAAGTCAGGAGGCCCCGACACCTTCCTAGCCGGCCCCGGCCTGTCCAAGCCAGGTAGCCCCGGCATAACCCAGCCGGCCCCGGCACCTTCCTAGCTGGCCCCGGCTGTCCAAGCCAGGTGGCCCCGGCATAACCCTGCCGGCCCCGGCACCTTCCTAGCCGGCCCCGGCCTGTCCAAGCCAGGCGGCCCCGGCCTGTCCAAGCCAGGCGGCCCTGGCATAACCCAAGCCAGGCGGCCCCGACACCTCCAAGCCAGGCGGCCCCGTCATAACCCAGCCAGCCCCGGCACCTTCCTATCCGCCCCGGCCTGTCCAAGCCAGGCGGCCCGGCGCTCTCCTGGCCACCCCCGCCCCGCACTTCTGGCCGGTGAGGACGGCCTCTGCTTTCCCCTCTCCGTTGGAATAGGACCCACCAAATAGTTGCAGCCACCCATCTTGATGGGACTTGACCTGCAGTCCTGACATACCAAAGAAGAAAGCAAGCTCTGCCATTACTGCCATCACCATAAAAGTCTGGACAAGTGGCAGCATTTCGGGCCTCACAGATGTCAGCCCTGACATTTCACCCCCCACAAGTCCCTAGTCATGATGACACTTCAGTCACTCAGACTAAATGAGCTCCCAAAAGTCATGATCCATCATGAGGCTCCACGTGACTCCTTTCCACTAGAGGACAAGAACCCAAACTTCTCAAGCAAGTTTTACAAAGTATAAAGGTAAATAAATTAGGGAAGAAGAGGTAACTCCAAAAACACTCAACACGCTCATACTGAGCCTCTGGCTCTTTCTCTTTCGAGCTTTCTCAAGCTCATGGCTGTTGCCCAGACCACTAACTTGAGCATCTGAGGGTCCCCATCGGAGTACCCGCCGTGGGACTTCTTGCAGGCTTTGAAGACAATGGAAGGGCTCCGATATTTCTATGGAGGAACGGCCGACGCTCAAGGACGCCAGCTCAAAGTGATCGGGCATCAACACTTTGGCTTTTAGCTTTTGTCATTCTCTGTGCAGCATCCAATGGCCGCTTCGTAACATTAGTAATGGTCACTACTCATTGGTTATTCTATTATAATAGCGTATCGTGATAAAATGATCATTATTTGGTGTTGATATAGATTTATATTTTTTGGCTTGGAGATGGCCCACGTTAAAATCCATGTAGCGCTTTTCCATCCTGATAAACCTATAAAATAGTCCTCACACATGCATAAAGGTAGGTGGCCCCTGCGAAAGACCCTTCGATGTGGAGAATGTTGTTAGAGAAGGTGCCTCATAAAAGGTCTATGGAAAGTGACTCATTGATTATTCTATTATAATAACTGTATCGTGATAAAATGATCATTATTTGGTGTTGATGTAGATTTATGTTTTTCGGCTTGGAGACGGCCCACGTTGAAATCCAGGTAGCGCTTTTCCATCCTGACAAACCTGTAAAATAGTCCTCACATGAATAAAGGTAGGCGGCCCCTGCGAAAGACCCTTCGATGTCTAAATCAGTAGAAATCCTTAGCCACATATAAGGTGGAGAAGGTTGTTAGAGAAGGATGCCTCATAAAAGGTCTATGGAAAGTGATGGTGTGGGTGAGAGAGTTTGAGTTGTGTTTTCAGAGCTTATCTGAAGGGTCTTGGGACATGGTATTTATGCGTCGCTGAGATGGTAAGTTGTTACTTGATTTCTTGGGCATAGTTATGGGAATCGATAGTTGATAAGGATGATAGCTACATGCCTTATCAAGGGGTATAGGATCCCGTTGATCATGGAAGGGGTACCGTATCTGGCCCCTGTTTTCGTTTAGGGAGGCCCATTCCGAGATCTGTGTGATGAGTGCCAATTTTTTTTTAGGATGTCCGGTACGATTTGGGCATGAACAATGTTTATTCTGAGGAGCTGGAGTTCGGTCTTACCGATATTCGGAGATGGCTCGGCCCTGCTGAGGTTCGGAGATGGCATGACCCTGACGAGGTAATTCGGAGGTGGCTCGGTCCGCTGAGGTACGGAGATGGCTTGATCCTGTCGAGGTACGAAGCCTGTAGTTGTCCATTTCTGCAATAAAGGGTGGACTCCTTCTGAGCATAACGGTTGGCGAACCATAGCACTAAAGTGGGTTTCGCCATCTGCCACGTCTGCCAATTGATATGGAGACAATTTTACCCCATATCATTTGGTATTTACAAAACTTTGTTGCATAAAATTATTTTTTCTCCTCGAAAAGCAAAATTTTGTACAAATTTTTCGCCTTCTTGCTAAGACCTTCGAAATCATAAAGGATGGATCAAATAATTGTTGTTAGGGTAATGATTAATATAGTTTTGGTAGCTTTGTTTAGAAGTTCATTATATTGAAATAATATTGCTATTGAAAACCTTGGTTTCATTTTCTTAATTAAAAAATTATGCAACGTTAATCTATTTAAAAGTTTGGTTCCTATACAACGTTTAAATTGAGTCATTGGAAACTTGGGAGCTGACCAAAGCATGACTCTGACTTACTTGGCCATCACATGCACTAATCATTTCAACGGCATTGTTATGTGCCTTTGCTTTAGATCCCATGGATGATACCAATTGTTCACCATAAGAATTTTTTGAATTAGTGATGCCACTTTGGCATCGCTAAATCCTAAAAATTCATCGCTAATTCAATTAACGATCGCTAAAATGATTGTCGCAGTGATGATGCCAAAAATTTTCATCATTAATTAGCGACTAATTAGCGAATGGTCGCTAATTAGCTACGTTACTAATTAGCTATGCTATAATGACATCGCTAGTGGTCGCTAATTAGCTACGCCATAATGGCATCGCTAATTAGCTATGAGTAATGGCATCGCTAATTTACTACGCTAGTAATGGTGTCATTAATCTCTATTTTTTTAAAAAATATAAAATTTATTTTATTAATTTTAATTAACCTACTTTAATAATATTCAATTTCAATAAGAGACACATTCATAAACATAATATTTCATTCAAAATAGCAATAAAATATAAAAAATTAATATATTAATAATAGAAACCAGTACTATACAAATACAAAAAGAGGTTAATACATCATAAATACAATATAAAGTTAAAATATAAACATCAATCAACTGGAAGGAGGGTCATCGAGCTAGAGGTGGAGCAAAAAATTGCGTCGCAATATACTTATGACCAATTGCCGCATCTCGTCTAATGACTCCTCATAGCAAACACGTTCCTCTCGCTGTTCCCGTCGGATATCCGCAATCTCCGTCATTATCTCTGATTTCACACATTCCATTATGGAACGCTCAATCTGCTCGTAATCGCGGTGCCACTCAGACTGAAAGAAGAGGAACTGCGTCGGGAAAGAATGCAGAAGCTTTGGCGCCCAAACTGTAAACTCTACGATCGTTTGGTTGTGCACCCTTTGAATTCATAATAACTGGCAAAGAAATGTAATAATCAAAAAGTTGCTGAAACCACAAGAATAAAGATAATTTTCAACTGTAGAATTCTAGGAGAATCTAAACACTACTCGACAGCTACTGATGTAACACAATTGGGATTTTGTTATACTAAAGTTTAAATGACAGATTCTAATATGATAAAATACCTTGTGAGTAACCCATGGACATTCAATATACTATAGAACCAACATATACAAATAAATTCAAAGAACATTTGCTTCATAGCACCATCAAAAGTGAAGAATTAACTTAAAACCAACACGCACAATTCAAATAAAAAAAAATTTAGATGTCATTCAGAAAGAATGTAGCCTTGAAATCACATGATGTGCTACCCTTGAAATCACATGATGTGCTACCTTTAAAGGATTCACAGCACTAATAGATGACTTGTTCACCAAATACTTTTATTAGTTGGAAACCATAAATAAAAAGCTAAAAAAGACACCACATCCATTTCGTCACAACCACATGATTTCCTCCCACACCCTTAAACCGATTCTCCATCCCTGCACCGATAGACATAGAATGATAGAGAAATAGTTAGTGCAAGAAGGGCAGAAGACCTTAAAGAAGAACTTCTGAGCATGGCTTCGAATCTGAACTGCAGTCTTGGTGCCTATGTGTTCTGCAAGTAGGTTATAAGTCAGGAAGAATATAAAAGAGAAGAAGTGCAAGAAACATTTCATTTAAAAGAAAATTAAAATCACTACTTACCTTCAATTCGACGCCAGGCACGTCCATGCAGTTGTAGAGCTTCCAGGAACTTCTTGTGTTCTTCTTCAGTCCACCTTTCTCGCTGTTTTGTTATTGTGCAAGGCTTTCTTACCTAAAGAAAGGAGTATGAGTAACATAAATTACATAAGGACGGCAATCAAAGCTCCAATTACAACAATATTTGCACAACTACGAAATGGAAGATACCTTAGGGGTCTTTTCATCCCCATAACAATTCATTTCATTCAACTGAAAGCCACTTGTAGATTTAGTTTTGACATCCACATGCATCTGATCTTTGGGCTCACATGCACTCTTTGGATTTGTGCTACCAGTTTCTCCCTAAATAATTGTCAGGTAATTTGCAATTAATTACATGACTTTTAGGAATCCAAAGAATCATTTTGGTAATATAAAAAATACATGTATTTCTAGGAGTCACTTTGGTAATCCAAAGACATTAAAATTATCATCCTTCATGTCTATATAAGGAGGTATATGGCAAAGTTATATGGCAGAAAGAAAAGTCTATGAAATAAGAAAAAATATCTTTGCTTCTATCCCGTCAATTTTTCATCTTGTTCCAACAAAAATATCCATCCAGATTATTTCAACTAAATTGGCCTAGCATTCAAAACGAATTACAATGATATAGAAATTTCAGTGCCTAAAAGCATGATAATAAGAGATAATAAGAGGTACAAAATGAAACAGATTTTCAAAATTGAGACCAAATTGATATAACTTCCTTGATCATGACTATAAAAGAAAGAAGATGTTGAACTTTGTGCCCATCTCCTTTTCCTTCGTCCATTCCTCCAAGACAATCCTGGCCTCTTCACCATATGTAATTGTCATTTATTATTCCTTTCTTATTCTCCCTTTTGAAATTCCACTGAAGGTTAGTTTTTTTACCACTCATGATGACAGGGGTACAGCATGAGCCAGGTTTACCTGAAACAAATGCAGACCAACTTGATTTTTGGATCTGGTTTTGAGCATAGATGTGTTGAACTTGGGTCAAGGTTAAAAATATACCAAGACTGCTGCTGGTTCACCCAACAGAGCTTGGGAGCTTGCAGACATTAAATTCACTTATAGAGACATGATTTTTAGCTTCAGCGGTAATTTATCAGCCAAAAAGAAAACATCATGTGCAACAAGCGTCGTTGCCACAATTCCACGAATACTTTCGCTTCCCTTTTCCCATGCACCAAAATCATTTTGTTTCACAATTCAAAGATCATGCAACCTATATGCTAACATGGACACGATTAGATAATACGCACTTCAGTAATACTACTAAGAATAAACCAAATATCAAAACAATTATACTGATTGGTTTCAGGCAATGCAACAAATGAAAAAAAAATGAAGCGAGAGGAGAGGAAATATTGGTGTGATACCTTCAGTGACCTCACCAAACGAAGAGAAAGCATCTTTTAACGACTTCTCATCCACCGACCATGAAAGACCTTCCCCATTCAAAACAAAAACAAGAGTCATCAGGAAGTAATAGAGAAAAGAGAGAGAAGAGAGAAGAGAAGAGAGCGACCTCCAACGAATAGTTTGGAGTTGGAAGAGAGCGACTCCTCTCTCTCTCTCTCTCTCTCTTTTCATTGCAGCAACAACTGAATAAAGAGGTTAGAAATGACCTCGTGTTCCTGCGCCCCCTGCGTCTTCGCCCCTCGAAGGTCAGCAACAACGAATAGTATTTTCTTTGTGATGAAAAAGAAAATACTATGCCATTAATATATCTACAATTTATGATGAAATATTTTGTTCCTAAAAATATATAAATTTCTTTATTGAAACACTTATGTTGCAAAAGCTAAACTCTAGGAATCACATGAGTCATTTTTGCTATAAAAATGATTTTTTTTATATGAAAGCAATTTCATTGTTCAATATTTTGGTGACTAAATTTTCTTCACAACAAAAAAATGACTATTGGTGGTAATGCTATTTCATAGCTTAAAATCAAGTATTATTGATAAAATATTTCTATTGTAAATGATAAACTATTATTAATGAATATTTCTTCATTTCTAATAGCTAGCTTACTCTTGGCAATAAAATGTTTTTGTTATTAAATACTAAATTAGTGATGACAATTTATTCATCACTGATATATACTCTTTAGTGATGAAAAATTTTATTATCAATGCTTAATTTCCTCTAGAAATGTTTTGTTATCTTTTTTACGAAATGAAATTCATATTGTGATCCTCTATTGAAATACTTTTATTGATGGCATGTATTTCATTACTGAAAGTAACACATTTTTTTAAAATAATTGCTCCTATTTTCAAATTTTGCTGCAATATATGATTGCCAAGCATGTTAATATATTTTGTAAATATTATCTACCATCAACACATTTGAAACTAAAATTGTAGAGTCCATTGAATAATAATCTAGTTTCAAAACAAATCAAGAACATCAACATCCATAAACTATCAATGTTCATTAACAAATTAACTTCACAATAAAACTAAAGTTCACTAAATAACAATATAGTAATGATAACCACAAGTACAACCACTCTAATTAAAATTTTATAAGAAAATACTTCATGCTCTCTTAGAGTGAGAACTAAGATCTAAATTAATCTATATAAAAAGTAAAAAATAAAGTTTAACTAGTTATATATATATATAAAGTTCAATGAGAACCATAATCTAAATTAATCTATATAAAACATAAAAATAAAGTTTGATTAGTTAATGGGGTATAAGTCATATTGGCTATGTCATTCATTTATTAAAATAGTAAATAGGAAAAAATATTTAAAAAATATAATTTATTATAAAAGAAAAATACAAGTACATTGTTTATGACTAACCATGAGATATTTTGATGGTTGTGCAAAATCTAAAGTCTCTTAGCTTTATTAACTAATATTGAGTGTGATTATGACTTTAAATCATCTATATTTAATTGTTAAAATTATATCTTCAAATTCTAAGCCTTTGTTTGTGATTGTTAATATTCTAACTTTGATTATTAAGACAATATGTTTAAATTCTGAGCCTCTATCTATAGCTGCCAAGACTATAATAGTGAACTTTAAAGTTCTTTTAAAAGTTCTTGGCTTTAAACCACATCCAAGACTTTTAATGTACCCTAATCTCATAACAAGTGTATGATCAATAATTTCATGGAGTCATCGAGGCCTCACCTTCGATATGAGTTATGATTGTAACTCTATCATTTGATTATAAAATTAAAAAAATTATAAATAAAAATTTATGATAATTTTATGATA
This sequence comes from Calamus simplicifolius, assembly GCA_900491605.1. NCBI lineage: Eukaryota > Viridiplantae > Streptophyta > Magnoliopsida > Arecales > Arecaceae > Calamus > Calamus simplicifolius. The sequence continues at coordinate 11,629 of UESW01003316.1, read as the reverse complement.
AAAATAAATTCTTATATATTTCTACTTAGTTTCTTTGATATTCATCTCTTTCTTTTTGTATTATGGGTGTGTCGAAACAATTCAATCTTGCCAGGCTTCTCTTCAGTCTCATCAACACATTGTACAACATAACAATAATAAATAAAACTTTAACTAGAAAATAATTTTTTTATAAAATAATAATTTTATACCATTTCATAATCAATAGGTATAGATGCCTTCAACCTGTTATCATAACTAATCTTTAGTTTAGATTTATTTTGTTGATTTGTTGCACATCTTGCCTATAATGAATTAAGTTCATAAGATCATAATAAATATAGCTAACATATTATATTTATCTAATTATCAAACAATAAGTATTATACTTTGCCTCATAATGCAAGTATGTCCACATGTTATAAAGACTATTCCACTATTCATTACGCATATTCTCTAGCTTATGTGCATGTGCTTCCTCTAAAAGACTCCACTTCTTGAATTTTTTTAAGAAGTTTATGCCTCTCATTACTCCTAGACTTTAATATCTCCTCATACCATCCCTTATATGCTTTACATCTAAATCAATCTTAAATCTTGATTGAAAAATATATTAAAGAAGATATAACATAATTAGCTAATGGAGTATAAAAAATGATAGCAATTAGAGTTTTAAATAGCTTCTTTCTCACCTCAATTCTGTTAAATACAACTTGTAAAACATCTTTGTTGACATTTTTCCACTTCTTAGGTATTAGAATAAAGCTTCTAGCAATGATTTCAAGTTAAGAAAATCCCTTTAACTGATTGGACTAAATTAACTACTCTCCTCTTTCCTCCAGGAATATCCATAGACAACTTTCTCTTGTTTGCCTTATTTACCTTTTCCAATCCAATTCATTTTTTCCATACCAAATCTTTCTTATTTAAAGTAGAAGTTGCTTATATAAAATAAAAATGTAACACATTCAAATAATATTTTTAATTTTGATGTGGATTTAGATAATATAATTTTCATGTATATATAAAAATTAATTAATAATTCAATTTGTACTTCTGCCAATACTACCAAATGTTTTAGTAGTGGTAGTCTTCAAGAAGCCATTGCATGAGGTAGTGTAGCACCTAATGTTGCGAGTTGTACGGTTAATATTCTTTGTATAAGTTGACCTCCTAGTGTTATAATAAATAAAGTTTTTTATATCAAGATAAAAAAATAACAATGAATTCATACATGTAATATGTATCATGCATAATTGATATATTTAAATTTATTAAATATATAAATATCAAAATAATTACCTTATGCACTAAAATGAGTAATCATACATGATTTTTTTTAAAAAAAATATATGATCTTGATCCAGTTCAATTTTCTAAATATAATAAATTTTCTAACTACAGCTGAATCTATGGTCTAACAAATTGGATTAAGTTAGGTTTGATAGATTAGGGAAAAGTTAAGTCAACCCATTTGAAGCTCCACATCTAGTGAATTGTCATGATCCAATTATTCCAATATACTTAGACTCATAATTTTATGTGACAAGTTAGATCTTTTTTTTTAAAAAAAGGAGATAAACATTTTAGGTGCTGAACTTTCCCATTTCTTTTGATTGAGCAAGTGAGAGAAAGAGGGGGGGTATATATCTTAAAAAGAAAAGAAAAAGAAAGAAGATATTATATTTAGTATATTCATTAGGTTATAGCCTTCTTATAAGCTATTTAAAATTAAAATTAAAATATTTTGTTCTATGAAAAATAATGAAGACTTTGTTGTTGTTGTTATTTATAAATTATTTAAAATTAAAATAAACTTAAAATATTTTTTTGATATTTTGTTTAAAAATTATTTTTAAAATATTTATAATATAACATGATCTTAGAATCTTCATCGTCAAATTGGAATTATTAATGCAAATGAAAATTTGTTTATAACTTCCTTAATTAATAAATTTTTTAGTTGGATTCATGCAACTATGACTTTTTAATTACACACATATGCATATTTTGGTTCAACTGGCTGTACCACATTTATGCCAAGTTGATTGTGCATGCCTTGGCCCCTTGTTAGGTTACAGCGACTAAATTCTATATATAGAATGCAAGTTAAGCACTCCAAAAGAAATAGCCTTTATCCTTTCCTTTTTTTTCCTACGGCCATAGGAGTCGAGGCTGAACCATTTGTTGATTTAGGTTCTTTATTTCTAAACAACTGATAAATTAGATTGAGTCCATCCAATAAGGCTGAGCCATAAATTGATTACAAAAGATTTTTAATCTCTATATTGATCTTAAAAGACTTTTAATCTCTCTTTTTGTATAATTTTAAACATGATATATTATTTTTTGATTTTCTATTATTTACCATTGAAAGGCCTTATAAACAACTTTCCAGCCATGTTGAAGAATTTAATTAGGAGCAGCTAGTTAAGAAGCAATCCTTTAAAGCAAGGTTTGTCTTACATAAGTTTTAGCCAAGCTAGATCTATTTTTTTGGGAATGTCTGTGTTAATTAAGACAAGTATTGGATGGACTAGCAAGAGAATGCATCAGAGGTCCATCATGTTTCTATCTCAACCGAATCGATTGCGAATGATCTGATTGTGACTAGATTAACACCTGTATTGATGTAGTAATTGAGTTAGTTTTTAAAATTGGTTTTCAATATCATATCACCTTATGGAATTGTACTAGGGCTAAAAATGGATCGGATAAACTTCGATCGTATTCGTATTCGTATTTGAATCATATCAGATTCGGATATTTATTTTATAGTTTAATCAGATTCGGATACGAATTCGGATATTTAATTTAAAAATTAATCGGATACAAATACAAATATGAATGTATATATATTTTTAAATACGAATACATATATCCGTTTTATTATATATATCCGGTTAATATTTCGAAACAAAGCCCCCGGGCATCGGACGACAGCTATTTTTTAAGTAAAAAAATAAAATCAAAACCACCGGGCGACGAGAGTGAACTGCGAAGAGAGTGAAGAGACGCATGAACGATGAATTCGTCGACACATCGCATACGGTTGGCAGAAGGGAAGAGTCTCCCTTCCCGCTCCCGTTTCTTCTTTCGTTTGTTTGTTTTTTTTTTTTTGGCACAGCCCTCTCCCTTCCCACTTCTAGACTTCCTTCGGTTCTTGAGTTCTTCAGACTTCAATTCTTTCTTCGCCTTTCACGTCCAGACTTTCTGACACGGTGACAGCGAGGAGGAGCGATCCATCGCGGAGGTAGCAAAGGAGACGGTGCCACGATGGTCGAGGAGGAGCGATCCATTACGGAGAGCAACTGATCTATTCGGTCCGTTCGAATTTATCAAAGTCAACAACTTCGGGTTCGATCCATTCGGAATCTTCGGATCCGATCTGACGATCTGTTCCTCCCTAGACTTCGGCAGTTCGGCTCGGTCGTCATCAAGCAAGCTTCCTTTCCTTCCACCTCTTCTCTTTGCTATGTTCTGAGGTTGCCCAGGGGAAGCCTGGAAGGGCGAGGGATGGGTCCGTGGTGGCCATGGCCGGTGGCGAGGCCGAAGGCTGACATCCGGCCCATCACCGGGGTGGTTTTTCAGCCCTTCGAGTCTTCTCTTGAGGATGTTTTGAGCTCGCCCTCGAGTCTTAACTCTTTGCTCTGTTCTGAGCTCGCCCTCGTGCCCACCATGCCCGACCAGTCCATCGCCCAGTCACCCGCCAGAAGTACTCCAATGATTGCGAATTCGCTCTCAATGAGCAGATCAAGTTGGAAGGCTATCGTTGATTCCATGGATGAATATTGATTCGGGTAGACTACGGCGGCGGCTGAGGCGGCTAAGAGGAGGAGGAGGGTGGTGGAGAGGGCGGCAAATGTCTGGTCGAGGGTTTTGATTACTCTCATCTCATCCATCTCCCTTCGGCCGTAATAATCTCCGACGACGAGTTTCGTGACTTTCATCACTTCCACCTTTCTCCCGAATCTCCCCTCTGTAACTCTGTTTCAGACTTTCAGTGTTTCATTTGATTATTTGCCATTATTTCCCTTCTTTTTTAATGCTGCAGCCAGTCCTTTCTTCTGGAGCAAGGCTGCCAAGGCACCTAATTTTTAATATGACCGCTATTTGACAACTTTTTAAGGGTTGACATATCATTATGTTTGGTATTTACATCTCAATTCTCACATTAGACAATAGACAACGATAAATGTATCATGTACCTTGGCTTGAATGTGACTCTTGCATTGCTATATTTTCGACATCATAGCCTATGTTTTGCTCTTGTGGTAGACAGTAGGGAGTTTAGTAGCTTCTTTAGTATTCCTTTATTTATTAACTCTTTCACAACTATTCATCATATAGCACCATCATGAGATCATAGAAATTTCTATCTTCATATCCGTATCAGTATCCGTATATAATAAATATGGATATGCTTGATATCCGATTCGTATTAGTATCCGTATATAATAAATATGGATATGCTGGATATCCAATTCGTATCCGTATCCATATATAATAAATATGGAGGATATGCTGGATATCCCATTCGTATCCATATCCGTATATAATAAATATGGATATGCTGGATATCCGATTCGTATCCGTATCCGTATATAATAAATAGGAATATACTTGATATCCGATTCGTATTCGTATCCGTTTAGAATAAATATGGATATGAATTTTAATATCCGTTTAGTATTCGTATCCGTTAAAAAATATGGATACAAATATGGATATACTACTATCCGATCAGTATCCGATCCATTTTCAGCCCTAAATTGTACTGAGATTGGAGATAAAATTCTAATGATTCATTCTTTTGAATGGAGAAAAACATAAAACCTCTACATCTCACTATCAGAGATAAGAATGATAGTGTGATCATAGATCAAAAGGGAGGCTATAGTAACTTTACTCTACCTAACATTATTAGTAATTAGGTTCCTTGTACGAAAGGTGCAAGGGATATAAGAAGCTGTGACCACGGAAGAAAAGTCTTCAATCTAAGATATATCGCATACAGATAATCCATCTACCCTCCCATCCTTTTCATGGTATTAAAGATTAGCATGCTTTTTTTTCCATCTTGAATCCATGTGTGCCTCATCGACCATGTGGGAGGTGATGGATGCCCTTGACTGTGGACATGCAGGCTTGAGGTTGCGAATGCACCCAAATGAGGAAATCATATTATGGGCTTTAGAATGGTTTTCGTAGTACATGCCTTTGCACCTAGGTTGGAAAAAAAAACCAAAGGGTCTTGCTGACATGTTCCAATTGAGGCCATGGATGGAACCAGCAAATGATGGCCATTGCAAAGGCTCCAAGCAAGCAGGAGGCCCCAGGCTCCTTGCCTACATCCATAGGCCATCAAACACTAATTAAGGCCCTTGTCACCCCAATACTGTACTTTGTCATGTAATATCTTTCATTGAGGACTAGACCATGCTTTGCAACCATCAGAAATGAGATTGGAGTGGGCACTATGGCTATCAGTTGCCTCTTAATAGCTAATAGAGAAAATCGTTACTTTCTCAGTAACGATCGAGCAGGAACCTTACCATACCACAATAATGCTAAACTTCCTAATGATCAAGGTTCCCTCCGCCTATAAAGTCATCCTCAGGCATCCTAACCTTAATGCTATAGAAGTTGTTATATTCAGTTACCATCTCTCGTTGAAGTTTCCCATTGCGAATAGAGTCGAAAAGCCCAAGAAGTTCAAGCAATGGCAAGGCAGTGTCATATGTCATACTGAAAGAGAAAGCAAAGGTTAAAAAAATTCTTACGACAGAAAGATTCAACTAAAGGATTAAATATGAGATGCAGGAAGGAAAGCTGATGGAGGATTCGGTATTTGTACTACTAACTAAGGAAAATTCATAAAAGGTGGTCCATGTTAGATCCATCCTATTAGAAAAGGTCAAAGATAAGTTTCTAATCTTTTTGTAGGCAGATGTTTTTGCTTAGACCCATACAGATATGCTAAGGATTGATTGTGAAGTTGTAGTATGTAAGCTAAACATATAGATCGACTTATAGGCCCATATATCAGAAGAAGAGGAACTTTACCTTAAAGAGATAAAATGCAATCTGAAAAGAAAGAGACAAGCTCTCTAAAGTTGGGTTCAAAGGAGAACTAGTCGAATTGGCTGGCCAATGTTATCATAGTGAAGAAGGTTAATAGTAAATAGAGAATATGTTGACTTTATGGACCTCAATAAAGATTGTCCTAAATGTAACTTCCCTCTATCTCATATAGATCAGCTTATCCATGCCACCTTGAGATAAAAGTTGCTAAATTTCATGGATGCATTTTTGACGTATAACTAGGATAAAATGTATACTGAAGATGAAGAAAAGATTATGTTCATCACTGACCTAGGCACATATTGCTGTGAGATGATGCCCTTCAGGCCAAAAAACATAGGAGTTGCATACCAACATCTGATCGATAAAATATTCAAAGGTCAGATCAATCAAAAATATATAGAGGCGTATATAGATTATTTATTAGCAAAGACTAAGAACTACTAACAATATGTTGATGGCTTCAAAAAAATCTTTCGAATACTGAGGCATTACAATATGAAATTGAATCCTAACAAGTATGCATTTAGCATCTTCTCGTGGAAGTTTTTTGGCTTCATGATCACTAAGAAAGGGATAGGGGCCAATCTAGAAAAAATCCAAGCCATCTTGGACATGGTTCCTTTAAGAAGTGCAAAAAAAGTGAAGAAGTTAACTTGTTGAATGGTGGCACTTAGCCAATTTATTTCAAAGGCTACTAAGAAGTACCTTCCATTGTTCCAAGCCCTTAGGAACATTAAGAAATTTTAGTAGATTGATGAGTGTGAGGCAATCTTCAATTGCTTGAAGCAACATGAAGCTTACCCCTAAAAAAGTCCTTTATTTGTATATGGGTCTCTTTATATAGCTCTAAGTGCAATACTACTCAAGGAAGAGTATGGAGTCCAAAGACCCATTTACTATGTCAACAAAGTGTGTCATGAAGCCAAGATAAGCTACTAGATTGTGAAGAAAGTGAATTATGCACCGGTGATCATAACTTGGAAGTTGAGGCCATACTTCTAAGCTCGCACTATCATCATGTTGATTGATAAACCCTTAAATGAGTGCTATAAAATCTAAATACTTTGAGATGATTGGTAAAGTGGTTGGTAAAGCTTAGAGAATATGATATCTATTGTCACTTCTAACCTACCATGAAAGCTCAAGTCTAAGCATATTTTGCTGTGGAATGCACAGCTCTAGCTATAAGTAAGAAGCCCTTCAAGAAATGGAATTAGAACTAATAGTCTGGTTCCTCTATGTGGATGGAGTTTTAGCTAAGAGGAAATGTAGAGTTAGCCTTATTCTCATGGAATAGGAGTTAAAGTTAAGTGCATCCTTAACTTTATCTCCAATAATGAAGTGGAGTATAAAGCACTCCTTGCTAGTTTGGACTTAGCTAAAGAACTAAAGTTCTCCAAGATCAAAATTCACAGAGACTTCCAACTCATGATAAACCAAGCTTGAGGAGAGAATGAAGTGAAAAGGCAAAAGATGACAAAATACCTATAAAAGGTGAAGGAGCTTCTCGGAAACTTTGAGAAACATAAAATTGTATAGGTTTTCTAAGAGTAAAACACCCAAGTTGACACCCGTTAAACTTCAAACTATCCCAAGCTAGTGAGGTCGTTGTATGTTGAAATCATGGACTGATGAATTATAGAAGAGAAAAAAATAACAATTGAGGTCAACCTCAAAATCAGCTAGATGGACCTTATCATTGAATAGCTACAATACGAGAAGCTTCTTAAGGATAAGAAGTAAGCTTGGAGGATCCAATATCTTACAACCCATTACACCTTACCCTACCTTAAATGCCTCAAGCCATCGAAGGCTAACTTCGTGCTACATAAAGTCCATCGAGAGATATGTAGAAGACATTTTAGGAAAAGGCTGCTTGCTTATAAAGTCCTCAAATAAGGCTACTATTAGCCAACCATGAAGGAGGATGCATAGAATTTGGTGTGAAAGGGTGATAAGTGCTAAATGTATTATGGGTATATAGAACTAAGTTTAGGACTCTAATATGTGATATATTATTCAACCTTACATTTGAGATATAGATAGTTATTCCAATGGAGATAGAAATGACATCCCATAAAATTCAATACTAACCTATATCCTATGGCTGAACTTAGAGAATAGGTGCAGATCTAAGCAATAGCATGTCAGCAAATAATAGTAAGGTACTACAACTTTAAAGCTAAAAAGAGACTCTTAAAGATAGGAGATCTACTCCTAGGAAAAGCTAAAGCATATGCTTAGATGGAAGTTATCAGCAAGATGCCAATTAAGTACCTACAAGCTAGAAAGATTTAATGATACACCAATATTAATGACCTAAAATTTAGAAAACCTAAGGATATACTTCCTTTGAACAATTGTGATAAGTTTTCTAATTAAATTCTAAGTAAACTCATATTCACTTTAATATAATTAGTCCATTTCTTTCAATTAATGAATAGTATGTTCCCTAAAAACTGGTGTATCGACTCATAACTCACATGATGGGAAAGTCAAAAGCCTAAATGTAAATTCTTCCTAAGTACCAACTCAAAACTCATAGGTTAGGAGAGTTGTTCATTTCAACGAATGTTTAAAAATCATTGAGGATGAGGGACTAACATGCTCATGATCTCCCTCAAATGGGAGAGCAAGGTGACTCGTTAAAGATGGAAGGCTAGTAAGCTAATAGTTTACCTCGTATGAGATAACCCAATATAGCTCATAAATTTCCTTGGATGAGAATAGCTGGATACAGTTCACAACTCATCAAGAATAGAATGTATCAAGAATGGAAAGAGCTAGGTATGATTGTAACTTACCACTAAAAAAAAAGAAAAGGAAAAAGATCATAAGGCTAATAACTCACTTTAAATGGGAGGAGATAAACATAGCTTATAGCTGGCTTAGGTTAGGAGAGGCCACAAGGCTTAAAACTCTTCTAAGATGGGAAGAGCACAATCTTCATAACTTACTAAAGATGGGAAGAGCTCTAACGCTTATAACTTGCTTTGGATGGAAAGAGATAAATGAAGCTTACTACTCTTTTAGGATGTAGGGCTCTTGAAGCTCGTAGCTCACTTAAGATGTGAAAAGCATAATCCTATATTTTGTTAATAATGGGAACATACAAAGCTCACAACTTATTAAGGTAAATAAGGTTAATTAACCCCAAATGATACTTAAGATGGGAGATCCTACTAGGCTCAAAACTTGCTTAAGGTGGGAAGAGTTCAACCTTAAAAACTATCGAGGATGGGAGAGTGAAAACCTTATAATTCACTGAGGTAGTAAGGTTATGATCTATAACTTAACTTTTTTCTTTTTCCTTTATATTGATTAGTTATGAGCTCAGATGAATTAGAGCTAGATCAGCTTGAATAGAACTGATCAGTTGATGAATAATTTCTAAAGAGCTTACTTTATTAGAAGCCTACTCATCATTGATATGTAATTAGAAGAATTGACTTGCTAACGATCAATCTTTGGTCAAAGTAGTGTTAATTGGCTAAACAAGAAATAAGAGCTCAGCACAATTAGAGAAAAAAGATCATTTATTGTTGTTAAAAGATTTACATAATCATAATGCAAAAAAGTTGATACAACTAAAACGAGACAAGGAAAGAAATAGTCCTAAGAAAAGTTAACACAGGGGAGGCAACCTTAGCACACTTTCGCTCTTTAGTTGCCTTAATCATCTAGGGAGCAGTGATTTCAGTAGTAATAATAGCCTTGGCAACTCTAGCATCCTACCATTCTACTCTATTCCTAAGGATGTCGTGACTTCTAACATCAAGCACTACGTCGTTGACCATGGCATCCTTGCCCAAGCCTTCATTGACTACATATTCTTTGTCAGTTGCTAAAGGTACACCTTACCCTCCCTCTCCTTCCTCATTGTAGCTAGTAAAAGACAAATCAATATTAGAATAGCGAGTGAGGATCTTATTCTTTACTTTATTCTGATTCTTGGAGAATGCCACAACAACATATTGCCAATTCATCCTTATATTCACTAATGCCTTGAAGTTTTTCACTACCTTGATTGACTATGTTCGTCCCATGTTGCCTTCTTCTTAGCTAGGTTAGCCCTATAGTTAGCCTCCACTATGAGCCTCAACCTAGCCTTGAGCTTCTCCTTTACCTCGAACCCATGCTACTTGCTCCTTAGACAGATTAGCCCTAGATTTAGCCTTCGCTACTAGACTTACATTAGCCTCGAGCTTCTCCTTCATCTCATAGAGCTCCCTCCTTAACCTCTCCACTTCATGGTTGAAGAATGCCCTAACTTTCTTAGTCTCGGAGTAGCTAACCTACATATTCTTCTTCATATCTTTTATGAGACTGGTTATCCATAGAACTCATTAATGACACAATCGTACTTCTCTATCACCACTTGCATAGGTTGTATGGGTTATTCAAGAAGAAACAAGTTTTCAACGGTAAGAAGAAAAGAAAACTCTATCACTCTTTGAGAAACCCTAAGGCTCTAGAGCATCCTCTCTGAGCCACCACCAATAAAATCTCCTTATTAACTTGAGCATCAGAGTATTCCTTCTTGGGATGGATCTTGGAGACCTTCCTCTTGCACTCTCCTTTCATTCTATAGGTTTCATTGCTGGATTCACTGATTCGTCTATTTGTGATGGTGCCCATTGTCGGTCTTACTAGTTCCTTTACTTTTTGATCATACTATTAGCTTCTTGTTATTATTTAGAGACATCACCTGATTTAGGCCTTATCACCTTCTAAAAAAAGCTTATCAAAAGGTATTATATATTTCTTAGTCTATATAAAAATTCAAGATCGATCCAACGTATAATCTATAAGAAAGTAAACATGCACTAATATGGACTCTCATATATTCCTTCCTTTTAAGCTCTAGCATTCTCGCCAAGTTAAAGATTTAAATTCAATGACAAATATTATGATCAACCTATTGCCAGCCTCAAAAGAGTTTGCCTACAGGGTCTTTTAAGTTATATGGGTCATAGGCTAGATTTGTTTTGATACTATTCATGATAATGCAAGCATGCAGGACCTCCTCTAAAAAGGTTAGCTAGAAGATATTGTTTACATTATTTTTATTTTTGACTTTGTATAAATATCTAAGATCTACCTGATGCATAATCGATGTAGGACTAGGGCTACATGAGCTCTCACATTCTATTCAGAACTCTACATCTTTACCAAGCTAATAATTCAAATCTAAATCTAATCATAAACACCCTAATTGGTTCATGATTATTCCTAAATGTCCTTTCTTATAGTATTTCTTGATCCATGAGCCATGATTTGCCTTGATACCATTAGAAATAAAGAGAATTTTTCTAAAATGATCAGTCAACAAGTATTGCTTGAATTCTTTGATCCTATACCAAATCTATTTGATATATAAACGTGATAGAGCTAAATACACATAAATATGGACTCTCGTAGGAATAGTAATTAAGATATATCCACCCTCTCTATATTAAATTATATCATAACAATTTATTTGATATATTGCACATAAACATCCGTGGACCGAATATGAGAGGCAGCATAATTCCGTCTATTCATGGACCTTTTATGACGCCAC
>UESW01003315.1:31901-89926 GCA_900491605.1 Calamus simplicifolius | reverse complement strand
AAGGAACGAAGATCTTTGACCATGGAGGCCTTCCAGCCTCTCATCTCCATCAACTGATGCTATCTTCTTTGGTCTAGATTACGTTTTTCCGCACATGTGGACTTTGCTTTGGAAATATTAACAACTCTTGTGTGATCTAAGAGCGATTCCCATTTTTTGGGAGGTTAATTTGGTCTAAAAGAACAGAGGCAACTTTGTGGTGGAAGTCTCCATTATTAACGACTAGCATTAGCTTCTGTCCTTGTTCTTCGTGACCTTCGATAGCTATTGAATTCACTAAAGCCGTGTCTTCCACCGGAATCTTTTGGAAGGAACTGCGAGTTAGGTGGGCTGTCGAATCTCTTAGTCAAATTTAATCACAGATGTTGATTTAGTAATATTGGCATTCTCCTTTTTTTAATAAAAAAAAATTATTAGTTCAATATATATTACAAGTTGATTGAGGGATGGAGATAGACTAACGAAGATATAGAGAGAGAGAGAGAGAGAGATCGAAAAAAAAGACCAATAAAAGTCCTTTTCTCTGACCAAAGTTGCTGACAATCTTAAGTATATATAATTTGTAAAGACCCATGTTGAAAAGTCCTCTTTTTTTAAAGAAAAATCCTTAAATTAATTTCTCTAATATCATATGTACCATGTAAATGTCTCTCAACTTTTCTTCCTCTTTTCTTTCTCTAAGCTATTTACTGCATGAGGATATTGGAAGGCAGTTGTCTAATTCTATACTGCCTAAAGATGTCCAAGATCAAGCAAGAGAATGGACATCTGATAAGCAAATGGTTCAATAATTTATAAATGGCTTCATATATAATTTATCTATTGCTGACCCTTTATTCTTGCTTGATTAAGATATCTCTAGTATGCAACTTAATACAAAGGACCAACTAGAAAAATATTTTAATTTTTTCATGAACATAGGCTTTTCATGTTGTACTATAGAAGAGGTGAATAACTGCATGATGATTAATAAGGAGAGAGAAAAAGCAAACTCTAAAGATGCTTCAACTAGATGAATTATGAGGAGAGAGGATCTTACTGTCTAAATTTCTATTGTTGTGCTGTATTGCACCTTAGCTTGAAAGTTAGCCTAATCATAGAGGTTTTCGGAAAGGAAGGCAAGAGGAATAGGAGCTATCTAACTATTCTCTTAGGTAGTGTTTGATATGAGGGATAAGGAAGGATATCCCTCCTTATTCCCAAATGCTATAGCTAGAAGGGATATGTCTGAAAAAATTTAACTAGAGGATAACCCATGGTTAACCATGGGTTATCCCTTGAACTTATTGCTTAGGGAACCCAGGAACAACTAATGTTATCCCTTGATGGAAAACTTGTAATTTAAAAATACTTATTCCCTCAGCTATCCCCTGGATAAATGCTATCCCGTACATTTATCCAGGGATAGCTTTTGGGCTATCAAACACTACCTTAAAATCTAATATTGATCAATCTTGACCAAATAGCACTTTCTCCAATATGTTTATTTACATACTTCTATGTCCATTTAGCTAACAATATCAAGGCCATGCTCTTGAAATTTCAGATGCCTAGCCCATTTTCTATTTTATCTCTACAAACAACTTCTCAGCTTACTATAGTAAAATTCAATAATGAATCTTTTTTATTTTAGAAAAGAGCTCTTCTTAACTTATCAATCCTATATATTACCCAGTTTAGGAGTCTTAAAATGAACATGAAGTAAGATAACGATGCTATAAGAATTAAACTAATCAAATATAGTCCGCCCCTCAATAGAGAGTAATTTACCTTTCTATGAGACCGACCTTCTTTCAATCTTTTGTATTGACAGTATTAACATTGCTTAGAAATCTTTCAATCATAGAAGGATAAACTAAGGTAAGTAAATAGGAGACTCTCTCTCTCTTCTACAATTAAGTAAGGTAACAAAGGATAGTGCTATCTTATCTCTATGTTCAGATAAATCATTGAGCTTTTATGAAAATTGACTTTAAAGCTTGATACATTTTCAAAGTTAAGGAGAAGAACTTTCATAGTCTTTCATCATATAAAATAGAAGAGAGTCATCAGTAAAGTGTATATTTTTAATATCACAAAATATAGTGATTCATCGATACTCCAAAAAAAGAACTATAGAGCTAGCTTGCTTCAATAGCTTAGTGTATATCTCTGCAATCAGGATAAAAAATTTTAGCGGGAGTGGATCCCCTTGATGTAGCACTTATCTATATTTGATCCATCTATTAGGATAGCTATTAACCACCAATATTTTTGTTAAGAATCCCAAGTTGACTTTATTGAAAGCTTTCCCAAAGTCCAACTTATATGGAATCCTAGGAATACTGGTTCATTTACAATAAGCTAAGATCTAATGTGCACTCATAAAGTTCTCTATGACCAATCTTCTTTTGATGAATACAAATTGAGCTTCATCCATTAGGGGAGGAAGATATCTTATAAGTTTGGAGGCTAAAAATTTAGAGATGATTTTGTACAAACTATTAAGAAGGCTACCTTAATGAAATTTAATCATAAATAGTAAGCCTTCCTTCTTAGGATCAGAATTACATAGAAAAAATTCAACTGATGCATATCAAGAATATCCTTAAGAAAATCCTACAAAAAGATAATGATATCGCCTTTGATAAGCTCCTAATATCTCTAAAAGAAGTAAAGAGAGAAACCACCAAATCTAAAGATTTTGGTAGCTTCAAGTGAGAATATTGCTTCTTTAGCTCCATTCATAAAAAAAGAAGCAATCAAGGTTCTCAAGTCCCTCTTCGAGAGGTTACAGTGGTGATTCCAATCAATAAAAAAAAAAAAAAAATGGAGCCAAGAGAAGCCATGTAGCTTAGAAGCAATTTCTTTTTGACAATCAAGTTTCATTCCATTCAAATCCACTAAAAATATAATTTAGTTACATCTTTTATAATTCAAAATAATTTTTTGAAAAAAAGGCCATGTTTCACGCTCTTTCTTGAGCCAAGATAACCTTGATTGTTATTTCAAATATAGCCCCTCTTCATAGATATCCATTAATAATTCTTTCAAAATCTTTCTAGGAACTAATTCTATCCGATTTATATCAACAGATTTCTCTTTCCTATTAAGTAGATCATTGTCATGTTGAAGCTTTTATTTGATTTCTTTATTAGCTTGCATTTTCTCATTAGAACATCTCTTTAATGCTGTTTTAAATCTTCTAACATTTTCTATGCATGCCTTGGCACTATTTTAACTTTTGCTTATACTTCACCAAGAATCTCAAACAATAGGGTTCAACCCCTCCCCTTTTGTCCACCATGTTTCAATTTTAAAGATTTTAGTAAGATGTGAAGGCATAAAATTTAGTTTGCAATATAAAGCAATAAGAATATAATTTGAGGCTACACAAAATAATGCCTTCTAAAAGGATGCAGAAAAAAGTTCATCCTACTTTAAAGAAAAAAAGTGGTCCAAATGAGTAAGAGAAAATTTTTGCCTACCATTAAGCCAGGAAAATCTATACCCTTAAGCTCTAAGTCAATTAGGTACATTGAAGCAATAAAGGATGCGAGCAGAGCATTATTCCTTCTTCTTTGTGGATTATCCATCCTATCTGCTTGAATCTTGATGATATTAGAATCCCTCCCAGTAGCCATGGTCCTTGAAATCACATCTAACCTCAATCAATTTAATAAACAATTCACTTTGGGATGCTTAGTCATGGGATATATACATTGAAGTGATGATAATGTTCCTCCTCAAAGGTTGGAAGGTCAACCCCACTGATAGAAAGAAAAACCTCATCAATAATTTGAGAAGTGGAAAGCTAAGTTGGAATTCCAACTAATAAGGATTTCACCAACTAAACCTTGGGCATTTTGGTACTCTCGCCTTGAAATTTTAGAACCACTAATCAATTAGAGAATCAAGGGCGATAGGAACATAATTTTTGATTCCTAAATTAACATCATATTTTAAGTTAGTATAAGTAGTAATGTGGCTGATGAAGCCACGTGGATAATCATGACAAAATTAACCAAGTAGCACAGACACATCAGCCCCGGCCTCTCCAAATAAGCCGAGGCGGCCTCGATTTTTTCAAGTCGGCCTTACGTCTGCCCCGACTCCTCCGTATCGGCCCCGGCGGCCCTCATCAGCCCCGGCCTCTCTAAATAAGCCAATGTGGCCCCGACTTCTCTAAGTCGGCTCTGCGTCTGCCCCGGCTCCTCTGTGTCGACCTCGGTGGTTCTCGTCGACCCCGACCTCTCCAAATAAGCCGAGGCAGCCCTGACTTCTCCAAGTCGGCCCCGCGTCTGCCCTGGCTCCTTCATGTCGGCCTCGGCAGCCCTCGTCAGCCCCAGCCTCTCTAAATAAGTCAAGACGGCCCCGACTTCTTCAAGTCGGCCAGTCGGCCCCGCGTTTGCCCCGGCTCCTCCGTATCGGCCCCGACGGCCCTCGTCGGCCCCAGCCTCTCCGGATAAGCTGAGGCGGCCCCGACTTCTCCAAGTCAGCTCCGCGTCTGCCCCGACTTCTTTAAGTTAGCCCCGCGTCTGCCCTGACTCCTCCGTGTTGGTCCCAGCGGCCCTCGTCGGCCCCGGCCTCTCCAGATAAGCCGATGCAGCCCCGACTTCTCCAAGCCAATCCCAGCCGTCATGCCCGCCAACTTTCTGACTTACGCAGCCTGACGTAGCCAGGCCCACCTACCGCCTGGCCACGCTGTCGATGGGACCAGGCTCACCTACCAACTGGCCCCACCGATCGATGGGACCTAGCCCACCAACCGCTAGCTCCTCTTTTCCGATGGGACAAAGCCTACCGACCAGCCCAAGTTCACGTAACCTCCACGTGGCTAATCCCCATGCGAATGTCAAGTGCCTATAAAAGGGTAAGTCAACTCGAGACTCAGGTATGTGAATACAAGCGCTCACCTACACTATTACATGAGGAAAACTCCAACTCCCAGAGTTCCTTCGGCCTCTAAGGAGCCCTCTCGAGCTCCCATTCGGTTGTGGCCTCGGTTGCTAACTTGGGTGTCGGAGGGTCCCTACTGGAGCTCCCTCCGGTCTTGGGACTTCTTGCAGGTCATCCCACTTGGCGAGGATCCCATCAGCAAGCATATTCACCTTTCCTATGTTTAAGTTTGGTGATCGAGCGTCATCAAGTAGCTTCTTAGCCATTTGCCTTTTCAAGGCTCTTCCCTTAACCTCCTTGTATTTTAGAAGATGATGATCATATTGCCAATGTCAACTGTAGTTCCTTTGCCATGCCAAAATGGGTCCCAACACCATTAATTAAACCACTTTCAAACTCCTAGCGAATGAAACAATTATCATCCATGCACTGAAGCCACCACAACTGCCTTCTCCTTTTACTGGTCCAACAACGCATTAACCACTTCTTGGGCAATGATGTTAGGGATGCTCAACCCACAGGCCTTCCCTCACTCGATTGGTAGATGAAATGGAGTGAAGAGGTAGTGCTAAGTTGACGGAGAGGTTCTGCTATGAATTTTCTTTCTTTCTCTTGGAAGGGATGATTTTGACGATCATATCTTTGATGCTTGACACAATTCTTAATCATGCTCTTCTTCTAAATTCAGATACATTCATCACACGCCGCTCTCTAGTGGTTTTAAATGGAGGTGTTGCTTCAGTGGAGGAGTCCTAAATAGAGAGGCCTGATGAGGGAGTTTTGAAGGCTGGTTCTCCAACTTCATTGATGATTTGAGGAAGGGGAGACATCTTGAGCAGCGGAATTATCTCAGAGGTCTGACAAGGAAGCAGTGGAACCATCTTCACTAGTAATGTTGGCTTTCATGTGTCACTTGGTGAGCTTACTACTTTTACTCTATTAATTGTTTATAGAGTGTGAACTTCAATCTAAATCAAGGTAATAAAGTTTTTAGTCATATATTAGAATTTAGTCGTATATCATATGAAATTTGTTGAGTGGTAAATTAATTCTAAAGCTACGATGCTATTCTTGATGGAGAAAGACAACTATTGTAGGTTAGAGATAATTATACTTGGAGTGCAAGAACTTATTTAAATTATTTAATCAAGTTTTTTATATTTTTTAATTAAAAATATGAATTTATAAATTTATTGAATCAAATATTTTTGATGGCAGTTGGTAATGATGCAACAAATGCATGTGTGTCTATATATATATATATATATATATATATATATATATATATATAGTATCTATGTAGCATTGAGGCTAGCAAATGATGAAAAAGTAAAAGAAAAAATTTCACCATTTTTTATTTCCCACTCTTAATGATTAAATTAATTTTTCTTCACTATAATTTTTTACCTCTCATCGTTACCATCTCAACCCTACGTAATGTTATTTCTAACATTTTTTTCACATATGTTGCTGCTGAAATCTGTCTTCCGGCTCGTACGTGATCGGGCTGCAGCGTGAGCTCCCTCTTGAACGGACTTGCAAGACAGTCCTCACGCGAGAGGCGTTGGGGGTGGCCCTCTGCGGAAGACCCTCCGACGCTCAAGTCAGTAGAGACCAGCAATCAACAAATATGGGGAGAAGGATCCCTGAGGAAGAGTTCCTCCGAGCTCTCGTGGGAGCTTTTATGGCGGAGTGTGAGAACTGTGAATGATAAATGGGCGTATAATAGCCGTACTTGAGAGGCTTGAGGGTGGTAGTATTTATAGGCGGTCACCTGACTTCTTGGGCGTGCTCTGGATGAGGTCTGAAAGTTGTTGGGATTTAAAACGGATTGAATCAGATTGTTATAGGGCCGGTAGGATTCGTATCTGGTTAGTTAGAGGATCGACGGCTAGGAGGCAGGGAGAGCTGGCCGATGGCTCGAGACTCAGTGGCTGCGTGGTCCCAAGGCCACTATTGTAGGTCCTAAGCCACGTCTTGGCATAATTCCTTGCTTGGTATCTTATTCTGTTACAGTGAATTTGAACTCTCCCGCGCCAGATTCCGTAGAGGTCTGAAGTAGCTCGGATCGGATGGCCGAGGAATGGTATGGCCTTGATGGCAGAAGCATAAGAATAGCTTGGGTTACCGAGGCATAAGGTTGGATGAATCTGCCGAAGTATAATGTGGTCGGCCGAGTCGAACTTCTGTGAAGCATGGAGTCAAGAACTCTTTGTCTCGGCTTTATGATGCCATCCTTCTTCACGCAAAAGGTGCCAAGGGGCAACGTAGCAGCCATAAATGCCTTAATAATGGAAGAAATAAGGCATTAAATGCCTTAAAGCATGTGGATGCACATGGCCTTTATAAGGCCATAAATGCCTTAACGCAAGAGACATAGCGTGGTTGCGGAGGCCGAGGTATGCTAAAGCTGGCCGAGGCTGAGGTTGGCCGAGCTATGATGGCCGAGCTAAAGCTGGCTGAGGCTGAGGCTGGCCGAGCTATGATGGCCGAGCTATGTTGGTCGAGCTATGCTGAAGCTGGCCGAGGCTGAGGCTGGCCGAGTTATGATGGCCGAGCTATGTTGGCCGAGCTATGCTAAAGCTGGCTGAGGCTAAAGCTGGCCGAGCTATGATGGCCGAGCTATGTTAGCCGAGCTATGTTGAAGCTGGCTGAGGCTGAGGCTGGCCGAGCTATGTTGGCCGAGCTATGCTGAAGCTGGCTTGAATGAGAGCACCGAGATATGGCTCAACCTAAATGAAGCGGGGCTTGAGTACCGAGGCATGCTTTCTCCTTTCTTTTTATTCCATTAAATGCTGGCCAAGTCATTATGACCGTTTCTGCACCATTAAATGCTCCAGCCTATTGACTTGACTGCTAGATATTAATGAGGTGGCCCTTAAGAGAACCCACACATAACGTGGCCCTTTTTTTGCCTATTGTTCTCTTTCTTCATTATGAGGAGGCGCTTGTTGCTAGAATGTCGCGCTAGCTGGCCAGCTGGGAAACAGGGCATTTGGATTGGGCGCGACCCTATCGCCAATGTGAGCGGTCAACAATGCAATGACGATTTTACCCCTCAACACATGCCCTCCACTCCCTAGTCCGAAGTGTAACTTCGGATATAGGGAGTAGAATTCTGGAGCAATCTTATTTGGGGAACATGTCATTCGATCCTCTGTAGATAAAGTGTTTATCTCTGTGTAGGTTAGAGAAAGGCCTGGGCGGCCCTCTTGCTGAAGTAAAATAAGGCGCTTTAGTTGCGCTAGAGTGTCCGAGAAATTATCCGGCTGGGATGAAGCTTTAGTGCTGTATCACTCGGATTGGCCGAGGCTTTTGATAGTAAGAGATGCACTCCGGCTCTGGCCGAGGCTTTTGATACGCACTTCGGCTCTGGCCGAGGCTTTCGATAATAAGAGATGCACTCCGGCTCTGGCCGAGGCTTTTGATACGCACTTCGGCTCTGACCGGGGCTTTTGATTATAAGAGATGCACTCTGGCTCTGGCCGAGGCTTTTGATATGCACTTCGGCTCTGGCCGGGGCTTTCGATAATAAGAGATGCACTCTGGCTCTGGCCGAGGCTTTTGATATGCACTTCGGCTCTGGCCGAGGCTTTCGATAATAAGAGATGCACTCTGGCTCTGGCCGAGGCTTTTGATATGCACTTCGGCTCTGGCCGGGGCTTTGGATAATAAGATATGCACTCCGGCTCTGGTGGAGGCTTTTGATATGCACTTCGGCTCTGGCCGGGGCTTTTGATAATAAGAGATGCACTCCGGCTCTGGCCGAGGCTTTTGATATGCACTTCGGCTCTGGCCGGGGCTTTCGATAATAAGAGATGCACTCCGGCTCTGGTCGAGGCTTTTGATATGCACTTCGGCTCATGCCGGGGCTTTGGATAATAAGAGATGCACTCCGGCTCTGGCCGAGGCTTTTGATACGCACTTCGGCTCTGGCCGGGGCTTTGATAATAAGAGATGCACTCCGGCTCTGGCTGAGGCTTTTGATAATAAAAGATGTACTTCGGCTCTGGCCGAGGCTTTATATGACCTGCTTCTCATTGTAACTTTCAAGGAGAGTTATAAGAATTTCGCAGGCCTTTTAAAAATTGAATTTAATTCAATGAATAAAATGTGTCTAGAATGAGCGTACTTTTATGGATGAATTTATTACTCGGTTGTTGTCGAGCCTTCAGAAATATATCACTCGGTCTTTGGTCGAGGCTCTGGAAATTTATTACTCGGTTATTGCCGAGCCTTTAGAAATATATTACTTAGTTGTTGCCGAGCCTTCCCAAGATGCTACTTGGCTGTAACCGAGGCTACCAAACATGCCACTTGGTTGTAACCGAGGCTTCCAAATAATAAATTACTCGGTGTTGCCGAGCCTTCAAATAATGAATTACTCGGTGTTGCCGAGCCTTCAAGATTATATTTTACTTGGCACTGCCAAGGTACGGAGACCGTTACTCGGTTGTTGTCGAGCCTTCAGAAATATATCACTCGGTCTTTGGCCGAGGCTCTGGAAATTTATTACTTGGTTGTTGCCGAGCCTTTAGAAATATTACTTGGTTGTTGCCGAGCCTTCCCAGATGCTACTTGGATGTAACCGAGGCTACCAAACATGCCACTGGTTGTAACCGAGGCTTCCAAATAATAAATTACTCGGTGTTGCCGAGCCTTCAAATAATGAATTACTCGGTGTTGCCGAGCCTTCAAGATTATATTTTACTTGGTGCTGCCAATGTACGGAGACCGTTACTCGGTTGTAGCTGAGCCTTCAAGATCATATTTTACTTGGTGCTGCCAAGGTACGGAGACCGTTACTCGGTTGTAGCCGAGCCTTCAAGATTATATTTTACTTGGCGCTGCCAAGGTACGAAGACCGTTACTCGGTTGTAGCCGAGCCTTCAAGATTATTTTACTTGGCGCTGCCAAGGTACGGAGACCGTTACTCGGTTGTAGCCGAGCCTTCAAGATTATATTTACTTGGCGCTGCCAAGGTACGGAGACCGTTACTTAGTTGTAGCTGAGCCTTCAAGATTATATTTTACTTGGCGCTGCCAAGGTACGGAGGCCGTTACTCGGTTGTAGCCGAGCCTTCAAGATATATTTTACTTGGTACTGCCAAGGTACGGAGACCGTTACTCGGTTGTAGCCGAGCCTTCAAGATTATATTTTACTTAGCGCTGCCAAAGTACGGAGACCGTTACTCGGTTGTAGCCGAGCCTTCAAGATTATATTTACTTGGCGTTGCCAAGGTACGGAGACCGTTACTCGGTTGTAGCCGAGCCTTCAAGATTATATTTTACTTGGCGCTGCCAAGGTATGGAGACCGTTACTCGGTTGTAGCCGAGCCTTCAAGATTATATTTTACTTGGCGCTGCCAAGGTACGAAGACCGTACTCAGTTGTAGCTGAGCCTTCAAGATTATATTTTACTCGATGCAGCCAAGGTATGAAGATCGCTCGGCCCGACCGAGGATTTGTAGAGATTATATTTTACTTAGCGCTGCTAAGGTACGGAGATCGCTCGGCCCGGCCGAGGATTTATATGACCTACTTCATTGTAGCTTTCAAGGAGAGTCATAAGAATTTTATAGGCCTTCAAAAGCTAAATTTAATTCAATGAACAAAAATGAGTTTAGTAAGGGCATACTTTTTTCAAGAAATTATTACTCAGTTGTTGCCGAGTCTTTAGGAATATATTACTCGGTTGTTACCTAGCCTTCAAAAATTTATTACTCGGTTGTTGCCGAGCCTTCAAGAAATTTATTGCTCAGTTGTTGCCGAGCCTTCAATATTATATTTATTGCTCCGTTGTTGCCGAGCCTTTGTGGAATAGGATCCGGTCCAACCGAGGTATGGTGATTTAGCTCAAGACTCGGCCCAGCCGAGGTACGGGGATTTAGTTCAAGACTCGGCCCAGCCGAGGTATGGAGATAGCTCAAGGAGATAGATCGGTTGTGCCGAGAATGGATGCATAAGCACCACCTATTTTTTATTATGACTTTTTCAGAAAAAACGATTGTAGCGGTCGTGCCGCAGGTAATTGAAACAGGATGCCAAAGCTGTAAATGGGGCAGGTCTATAGAGAGCATACCCTACTGATGGTATATATGGCGATTGTCCGAACTCCACGTCCGGGGGATTGATTTTCCGTTCAAATCCTGGAGTTTGTAGGTGCCAGGTCCGATGACTTCTGTCACTTGATAGGGGCCTTCCCAGTTCGGAGACAGCTTTCCTTGCTTTAGCGGTTTGGAGACGAATGCTTTCGGAGGACACGATCGCCGGGCAAAAAAGATCTCCCTTTGACTCTGGAGGCGTGATAGCATCCGTGGATAGGGGGGGTCCTATCTCCACGGGGATGACAGCTTCTGCGCCAAAGGCCATCCGGAACAGGGTCTCGCATGTGGAAACTCTCTGGGTGGTGCGGTAGACCCACTGGCCGAGGCTGAAGCTGAACGTTGGACTTCTGTGAAGCATGGAGTCAAGAATTCTTTGTCTTGGCGTCATGACGCCATCCTTCCTCATGCAAAAGGTGCCAAGGGGGCAAACGTAGCAGCCATAAATGCCTTAATGCATGGAAGGAAAAAGGCATTAAATGCCTTAAAGCAGGTAAATGCACATGGCCTTTATGAGGCCATAAATGCCTTGGTACTCATAGCGCGGCTACGGAAGCCGAGCTATAGTACCGGGGCAGGGAGAAGGTGGAGACGACGTCGAGTCATGGCAAGAGGACACCGGAGAGAGGGATCGGGCCAGCCGAGATCTAGGAAGATCCTTGCTGCAGACCACTTACAGGGCTGGCCAGCTCCCTTAGGACGACGAGGGGGTCCGCGGCTTCGAGCGGACTGGAAGAAGAGATTGCTGGGGAAATGGGGGCCGCGGCCTCCTCAGGAAGATGCAGAGCAGGAGCAGCTGGACGGGGAGTTTCAAAATGCCCCTGAATCAAGTGGGTTAGAGCCTAGACTTGTTGGACCAGTAAGGCAAACTGGTCCTGGGTCACTGGGGCCGCTAGTGGCGACGGAGTCTCAGCTGGTGGCGGCGGCAGCGCCACGTTGCTCATCGGATCAGGTCTATGGGAGGCGACCTGGTTCTGGGCTTCAGAAGTTGCCCTTCTCTGATTAGCCTTGGAGAGGTTCTCTTCCAGATCGAGATCCTTGTCTCCTTTCTTCAAGTTTAATGGGACTTGAGACCCTTCCTCTAGCACCAATCTGTTGCTGCTGAAATCTGTCCTCCGTTCGAGCGCGATCGGGCTGCAGCGTGGGCTCCCTCCTGGGCGGACCTGCAAGATAGTCCTCACGCGAGAGGCATTGAGGGTGGCCCTCTGTGGAAGACCCTCCGACGCTCAAGTCAGTGGAGACCAGCAATCAACAAATATGGGGAGAAGGATCCCGAGGAAGAGTTCCTCCGAGCTCTCGTGGGAGCTTTTATGGCGGAGTGTGAGAACTGTGAATGAAAAATGGGCGTAGAATAGCCGTACCTGAGAGGCTTGAGGGTGATAGTATTTATAGGTGGTCACCTGATTTCTTGGGCGTGCTCTGGATGAGGTCTAAAATTTGTTGGGATTCAAAACGGATTCGAATCAGGTTGTTACAGGGCCGGTAGGATCCGTATCTGGTTAGTTAGAGGATCGACGGCTGGGAGGCGGGGAGAGCTGGCCGATGGCTCGAGACTCAGTGGCTGCGTGGTCCCTAGGCCACTATTGTAGGTCCTAGGCCACGTCTTGGCATGATTCCTTATTTTGAATCTTATTCTGTTACAGTGAATTTGAACTCTCCCGCGCCATATTCCGTAGAGGTCTGAAGTAGCTCGGATCGGATGGCCGAGGAATGGTTTGGCCTTGATGGCAGAAGCATAAGAATAGCTCGGATTGCCGAGGCATAAGGTTGGCTGAATCTGCCGAAGTATAATGTGGTCGGTCGAGTCGGACTTCTATGAAGCATGGAGTCAAGAACTCCTTGTCACGACGCCATCCTTCCTCACTCAAAAGGTTCCAAGGGGGCAACGTGGCAGCCATAAATCCCTTAATGATGGAAGAAAATAAGGCATTAAATGCCTTAAAGCATGTGGATGCACATGGCCTTTATGAGGCCATAAATGCATTAATGCAAGAGACATAGCATGGTTGCAGAGGCCGAGGTATGCTGAAGCTGGCCGAGCTATGATGGCCGAGCTATGTTGGCCGAGTTATGCTGAAGCTGGCTGAGGCTGGCCAAGCTATGTTGGCCGAGCTATGCTGAAGCTGGCCGAGGCTGAGGCTGGCCGAGCTATGTTAGCCGAGCTATGCTGAAGCTGGTTGAGGCTGAGGATGGCCGAGCTATGATGGCCGAGCTATGTTGGTCGAGCTATGATGAAGCTGGCTAAGGCTGAGGCTGGCCGAGCTATGATGGCCGAGCTATGCTGAAGCTGGCTTGAATGAAAGCGTCGAGGCATGGCTCGGCCTAAATGAAGCGGGGCTTCAGTGTCGAGGCATGCTTCTCTTTTCTTTTTATTCCATTAAATGCTTGAATGCTTGCCAAGTCATTATGACCGTTTCTGCACCATTAAATGCTCCAGCCTATTGACTTGACTGCTGAATATTAATGAGGTGGCGGAGAACCCATGCACATAACGTGGCCCTTTTTTCCCTTTTGTTCTCTTTCTTCATTACGAGGAGGTGCTTATTGCTAGAATGTCGCACCAGCTAGCCAACTGGCAAGCAGGGCATTTGGATTGGGCGCGATCCCATCGCCAATGTGAACGGTCAATAATGCAATGATGATTTTACCCCTCAACACATCCATCATGTCTGCATGCTAGGATGATTTTTAATATCATTGCCGATAGCTATAAAAAAATGCACTTAATTAAACAAATTTTATGAGTGAGTATATTCGATAAAAAGATTTCAAATAAGTTCATATGTTTCTCATATAATTATCTATGTAGATTATGGTAATCATGTTCTTGATGAGTCGGTTGCTCTTTAAACATATATCTTTGCAAATTTTACCACGTAATCTCGGAATATATCACCAAGCTTATCCAAAGATTGGTATATTTGTTCAAAATTTAATAATAATTGGTTGACACAGTCTGCTAGTTTCATTTGTGCTTCTAGAAGAGAGCAACCCATGTTCTTAGAAACAACACGGTTGCAAAATCATAACACCAGGGCCGAAGCCACCAAGTCACCAAGCCTTTTTCTGCTTTCTTGCAGTAATTTTTGAATGGAAAAAGCTTTTAAATTTCAACAAGACAATGATAGCACAAGGACTAACGATGGGACGAAGTAATATAGGGAATGTCGTTATAGAACAGTGGACAACTCTTAAGTAAGATTTTGAAAATCAGATCAAATCGGTTTAATCGAATTTTATAATAAAGTTGATTTTTATATGGTCCAATCAAAACCTAAAAAATTTCAACAAATTTTGAAGAATCGGCTCAATCTTGATTTTTAGACTTTAATTTTGATAAATAAAATTAGATTTAAGTTTTTTTTTAATTTTTAAATTTTTATTTGAATTAATATTTTATTTTATTATTTTTATATTATTAAATTAAAAATTTATTATAACATTATTGATTCGATCAAATCAATTTATTGGATCCAACCGATTGATCTACCGACTTGTTGTTGGATCCAATTTTGGAACATTGCTCTTAAGCAGCATCGGAGGGCCTCAGCTTCGAGAGCATACTGTTTGCTGCTACCGTTGGCTAACGATTACGATGCCTAACCCTCACAGAAATTCATGGACAGGAAAGGCACGAACCATTAGATAAAGAAACAAACGGATCATTGCATGATTAAAAAAATGAGTGCAGCTTCTTGTATCAAACTTCGATCCTCTTATCTTTTTCTTGTCTTCGTTTTCCTCCTTTACTAATGGGGAAGAACGCACGTTTTATTAATCAAGAAGGAAGCCGTGTGGAAGTTTACCTGCTGGAAAAAAAAAAAAAAGCCACCATGAACATGGAGTACAATATTACAGAACAAAAGAGGGTCAAAGGAAAGCAGGACGCCAGGACAAGGCAATAGCCAGTGAATCATTCTGGATCTGCTTCTTAGCCGAATCCAAAATTGTTCCAGTCCTGTGAATGGAAACCATAACCTGGACCCAATTGGTGCAACTTTAAGTTTGCCTTTCAATTTTGCCATGGCCTTTCTGCGTTCCTGATATATGGTTTTCGTCACCAAGAATTCCAAAACTTTCTGGAACTTGACTTTTAACCTGTTCTTATGGTATGAGGCATGTCGGTAAGAATCGAAAAAAACCGGCCCTTTTAATCAGGCCTCAAAAAATCAGTAGTAAAAGCTATATATTGACACATTATCGATTTAGTACGGTATAAAATATTAATATTTTTTTTAATTTTTAATCATAATAAATATGATAAATTCTTTTGTATATTATTGTTTTTCAATATGAAAAACCTGAACGATAGTAATCTCTATACAAGGTTAAAACAAAGGTGAAATTTTGGATTGCACATCAGCCATGTAGGCTTCATCTTGGCATCTCAAATTTGTTCCCTATTGATTTTATTTTTTTATTACCTTATGAACAAATCATTATTATAAATTTTAGGCCATGATAACAATTTGATTCATTTTAATTGTTTTGAGAGAAAGGGGCCCAAATCTTGAATATAGCACCATTCATGATTCCAACATGAGCGTTCTAGCTCTTGAGCACAAGGCGAAGGAAGCCCTAGCTCACTTAACGATTTAAAATAGAGGTGTAGTTTAGGCAGTTGAGTTTCGGTTAGAGCTGAAGCCAAATCCAAACACAGTTCTAAACTATTGAAACCAAGCCCGTCTCAAGTATGACGGACCACGCCGGCCCAGCCCATCTTTAATATCAACCTTTCTAACTAACGTTTTTTATAAGGATGAAATGAGATAATTCGTTCATATGCAAGCTCGTACATTAGTGATGCGAAACTTATAGATGAATCTTTTGGTACAGACTTGTATGTGGATGAATCACTATGTCTAATACGGTCTTTCTATTTCAGAAATAATGGATAAAGATTTTTTTATTTTATAAATAAAGTTTAATTTTTTTATTTTTTTTATATTGTGATGCAGAAACGTATGCATGATAATTAATTTATGTGCTTGCTTAGGCGTAGAAGCCAAAAAAACAAAAAAACAAAAAAAAAAAGAAGGGAAATTTTTTTTGCTGTACTAATGTACGGGACCATGCATCAAGCGCGCGATGCACAAAACTTTTTCATACAACTCATTCGCACAAGGATCATTCATTAAAAAAAAAAAATTATGCATCGATCCTCGATGCATAAAGTGCACGTTAAATGCGCATATTAACCATACTTCTGCATGTGTCGGCGCACAATGAACTATAATGCGCACTGCAAGCACGATGACCAATCCGCACCGGTGGGCCGCAAGTTTCCACCATCGGATTCCGTCCTCATCCATCCACTTCAAGATTCGCGCACAAAGAGGACCAGTTCGGTGGACAGCTGGCCACCATTCGACGCCCCAAATTCCGTGTCCGGATAGGAAACGAATACCGATACAGCCGCAACGTAAAAGTGGGCCGACACCGAGCACCCGCCACCCGTAGCTCCGACGCAAGCTTCCATCCGTCCCCTCTCTCTCTCTCTTCCCCCCGGTAGAACCGGAGGAGACTTCTCGAGCGATCGCGAGCTAGGGTTAGGGTTCCGGCAAGCCGCCGTCGCCCCCAGCGATGCCGAAGAACAAGGGGAAGGGAGGGAAGAACCGGAAGAGGGGGAAGAACGAGGCGGACGACGAGAAGCGGGAGCTGATCTTCAAGGAGGACGGGCAGGAGTACGCCCAGGTCCTCCGTATGCTCGGCAACGGCCGCTGCGAGGCCATGTGCATCGACGGCACCAAGCGCCTCTGCCACATCCGCGGCAAGATGCACAAGAAGGTGTGGATCGCCGCCGGGGACATCGTCCTCGTCGGCCTCCGCGACTACCAGGACGACAAGGCTGACGTTATCCTCAAGTACATGCCCGACGAGGCCCGGCTCTTGAAGGCCTATGGCGAGCTCCCTGAAAACACCCGCCTCAACGAGGGTATCGCCGGAGGCCTCGACGAGGAGGACGAGGGTGCCGGCGACGACTACATCGAGTTCGAGGATGAGGACATTGACAAGATCTAGGAGAGCTCGCGGAAGCTTCTGTCTTGGATCTTATCTTTTTCCTCTGCATCCTACTTATGCTTATGCTTATGTTCTGTGTGATGTCCTCTCTTTCAATAGGTACAAGCCTACGGTAGTCTGGAATCATGGATATTTAGTCTCGTTAATATGAAGAAAAAAGATGGTGATGGCGAGCTTCTATATGCTGCTTATGTTGTAACTCTTGGAATCGGCGTTAATGGTGATGATGATCCCTGGAATAATTAGGGTTTACACTTTGTTTTGCTGTAATCAAATGTGAATGGAATAATGTCTTTGTTATTATAAAAAACTTCACTTTTATGTGTTTAATGATCGAGTGAATTAATGCTTGCTTGGATTAGTGCTGGTTATGGACAATTCGAGAAAAAAATTGAGGATATGATGTGATTTTTCGTAATCAGAGAGATGGAAATTTTGCCTGAGAGACTTTCTACTGTTCTGTTTATGGTACAAGGAGGTTTCTTATTGAATTGTTTGATCGAGTGCATATTGTACAATGTATGACTTTATGACTTCATGAGCCGATTTGCAGGTTATGATGGATGTGATTACTATATATGATATGGCATGCCACAGATGTAAGTAGACAGAAACACCATGATTTGTGTTGCTTAAATTTATGGGCTCATGTGTTCTGTGATCCACTGTTATTTGCTTGGAAAATTATACTTACAGGCACTTGTTCTGTGTTTTGATGGATACAACTTAGAGCTTGTGATGTATTTCATTGTTTTAGGCTTTGTTTGGATCTTTGGAGGGGAAGGAAGGGGAGAGTAATAAAAGAAGAAAAGGGATGGAAGGGAAAGGAAGGGTTGTTCTTCTTCTCTGGTTTGGAAGGATAAAGGGAAAAGAAAGATAATATCAAATATCTTGTTTGGATAAAGAGAAAAAAAAGAAGGGAAAGAGTTATGTGATAATTATATCCCTTCAGAATAGGGAATGAACCATGGAATTAAAACTTTTTTCCTTTCCCAGCTTACCCTTCCAATTTGGGGGTTAACAAATTTACCCTCGCTAAGGAAGAAAGGAGAAAACCGGTTACTCCTATTCTCTTTCCCTTCTTTCTTTCATCATCCTTCCAAACAAGATAACTTATGACTGTTCTTCTTCTTTTTCTTTTCCTTCCCTCTATTTTCTTCCATCCAAACAGACCCTTATGAGTCATCATTAATGAACTTGTTATTGCTTTTCTTTCTTTCCCCACTGTTTGAAATTACATGCCTTCTCTCTATATGTGTTTGATTTGCTGGTGATATTGATGTTGTCACTTGAACATAATATTTGAATGGCTCTTATCTTTGATAGGTGCACTTCAAAGCCTCATCTATATTTATAATGGCATGGAACAAAGAGAGGAAAATGAATCTTAAATGAAATTTTTATTACATATAGACCACATATTTTTGTTGTTGGGATATGTCTATCTTATATGAGAGCCCAGTCATGACTAAAATATATCCTAATGGTGTTGGAAGACCTATCGTAAAGGTTGGGCAGGTTGGGCTTTACATACGCTAATGTTTGGCACATGCAATGCACATGTTTTCTTTCTAAGAAAGCATTAGCTGAGTCCCTTTTATTTATTTTTTTTCTTTTCTAGTTAGACAGGGATTAGTGAAGAGGGATGTCAACGGAGAAGAAAGTGCCTGATTCAATGGTAGCAATCTAAGTGTCATGTGTTTTTAAAAAATTATTGCGATACTATTGGGATCTAAAATTCTGCCTATAGAAGGATATTTGGATACAAAGGGGAGAGTCTGTTCACAAACCTTTAGACACTGAAATGGTACAGATAGGCTGAATGAGAATAAGACAAATAGTCTCTTTTGGGCATTTTGATACAAAGTGCTGGCAAAAGGATGGAGGGCTGGAGGATTGGCATGTTGTCTGGCACAGAATGATACAAAACAGTAAGAAAGTTGGGCATTTTACTCTCTTAGATGAGATGGAGTTTATTTTGTTTCAGAAATTGTTGCAGTGATTTCTGAAGGCACAAGGTCTTTTTGCTTGAGTATTAATATATAAGGGGAGAAAATTGAGAGTGGGCATTACATATGTGCTTTGCAGAAATAACTATTTAGAAATTTCTGTAGTTGATAGAAAGAATAATTTTCAAGGTACCAAATATGATCATGAAAACTGGATTCTAGAGTGTAAGGGGTTAAGTTTATTAGTTTGTAGCCTCAGTTTAACAATTTAACAATTTCTAGTGAAACTTCAGTTGTTACTAAGTGAATCTGTACCATGGCTTATGTGCATTGTATCGATGTTTGTACTTAGACTTGGATAACCATAGCTTTGTAACATGATTGAGGTGAAAAGGCTTGAATTTTCTTGTTATGCACCTATATAAGTTGGGGGGAGCAATAGATCATGGACTTAATGCATTTAATTAAGAAGAGTCTGACATGTATTCCTATTAATTTTACTTTTTTTGATTTGCGTTCAGTTTATTCATCAGTTATCTTTTAATGGCGTGAATACCTATGCAGTTCTGCTTAGCTCCATTTACAGATAATTCACTATTAAAGTAAATCTGGAGGGAGCTTTTTGGAACCATGGATTACAATATATGCTAACTGAATAATTGGAAAAATATATATATCTAGTAAATGCTCTTAGAGTTTCAACTAATTTTAAAAACTCTTTTTTATTACTATTATTTTTGCCATCATCTTTGCTTGTTATTTTGCCTTGAATATAACTTTTTATATCAATACAAAAGGATGCTTAAATTCATATCTATTTATCTCTTACCAAGATCTGATAGTTGAAAATGTGGATCATTGGATTTTATTAGAGAAGCAAGAAGTAAAATTGAATAATTTCAGATAATTTTAGAAATTTTATTTAGTTTCTATGTCTTTGTGGCGGTTGTTGTTGTTTTTGTTTCTCTCATCTTCTTTGCTTCTTTTTTTGCCTTAAACACATTTTTGCATCGATGCAAAAGGATCTTTAAATTCAGATATATCTATTAATTAGGAAGATTCAATAGCGGTGATGTGAATCTCTAGAATTTTATTAGAGAAGTGAGAAATACATTGACAAGAAGAGAAAGGCTGAGGAGAAGAGGAAGAATGTGTAACTGAGGAATATTGGAAGAAACACCACGACATAAGCAAACTTCTAATTATATATTTTACAGTCATTCTAGCTCATATATACATTTTACATTGCAAGAGGTTCCATCATAATTTGAAGATTTGTCTGAACTCCAAAACCAAAGACCGCAGTGTGTTTATGTTCTGTTTCTCTTTTCTGTTTCTCCTGTAACCGATTTAAGACTGAGACACTTTTGGCCAATCCTAATATGAGGCCAAGTTTATTGAACAAATGGCCAATTTGTCTTGCTCTTTTTATTATTTCTTCACTTCTTAAAGCTTCATCAAGCATTTACTCAAACCCAAAATTAAATTTTGTTAGTTCTCAGAAAATTCGGAAGCATTTTGATGTTTCATTCAAATAGATTTAGATAAACAAATCTTAGGACGTGTTTGGGTTATCTTAGAGCTTAAATACACATACATTATGATTCTCATGAATGTGATATTTTGATTATCATCAAATAGTAACAGGATATATAATGCTTAGCAATCTAAAACACTACATGAATTTTTACTTTTAAAAGCATTCTTTTTTCTTGATTGTTTCCAGATGAAAACATTGGAACTATAGGTCCAAAGCTTGCAAACAATACAGCAAAATGCAAAATGATGTCTGATATTTTTCCCTTTAAATTGTCGTATCCTTTTTTCCTCATTTTCCTTATGTTTTATTTTTTTGGATTTTTAAATATATTTTGGTCAAGACTGAGGAAGCGGTAGCCCAAACTGCTTAAATTGCCAAAAGACTTTCAAAACCCAAAACTATGTAAACCAAGGCACGGATCAAAACCAAAACTTGGTTTTTGGGCCTTAATCCAAACTTCTGCTGATTTATAAGGGGGAAAGAACTAATTTACCTACCAGTCATTGTGGGTGCATAGTGCAATTTAACTATACTAAATTATTGAGTCACAAACTTTTTGTGTTTGCGTGCGCGCACAAGAGAGAGTGAGTGAGAGAGAGAGAGAGAGAGAAGCCTTGACCAGGACATGGAGCATGCATGTGTAAGGCTCAGGGAAGAGGTGTGATATAACTTGCATAAACCAGCTTTCTTGAAGTTATGTAGTTCTCAACCATGCATACGAGGACTTTGATGGATATGTTGTCTCTTATGTCAGCTGTTTCATGCATGACCTATGAATTGCATTGACCTTCAATCTTGATTATTGTCCAGGAGTTCTTTCATCAGTTGATAGCATATTCACTTGCTATCATTATAAGCCCTATTCATGGGGAGTGGGGACAATATTAGCTTCTATTTCCTGTTTCATGCCTGGTTTCCTAATAAACTGTTTGAAAACCTATTGTCTGTCAAACCGTTCGCCGTTCTGTGCAAATTAAATGTAGATAGTGCAAAGTTGCTGCCTTGTTGTAAGTAGGCTACAGATGGATGCTTTTCATAATTTATCTGGTATGTCTCCTCTGAGATTGATGATTGTGATATTTTCTTACTATTTTATTGTTGTTTTATATAACCTTTTGATTTTGTATATGCTTTTTACTTTATTTTTTTTCTTATTCTGTGCATTCCTGAGCAGAAGGATTTACTGATAATAGAACATGGTCTAAATCTTTTGTTCTATACTTTGCTGCCTGGGGATATAATCAGAAGCATTTCCCCTGAGAGTCAACTTGTTACAGAATTACTGGCAAATTTTTGATGAATGATGGCAACTGAGTTGTGACGAACACAATATGACTGGAGAAAATGGTAAATATGCATGATTGATGCATAACTCATTTTCTCTTTATCCAGTTGGAATTTAATTGCCAAGATTCTGTAATGCACCAAAGTCATAATTTAGACTGGTATTCCTAACTGGCAAAAGTACCTACCTACTTTTAGTGTGATTTTCAATTCGAACATTCTCGAACTGATATCCATTATTTTGCTGTTGCATCATTTCACTGGTTACATGTGCCCTTGTTTGTACTGTTTCATTTCACTATTTACATGTGGATATGGGGAAATATATAAAACAATTTCATAGGTAGGGATCTCGTCAGATGTTTTAGATTCCTTTTGAATTGGTCTATGGAGACGGGTGGTGCACTCTTTTGTCAGCTTGTATCTGGAATCATTATTTTTCACAGACTACCTGTCACCTTTTTCTTAGATCAAATTTGTAGGAAGAGTGAACAACCTATTCCATTAGGTAGGATGGGATGTCCAATGGAAGTAGTGCCTTTTCTATGACAGACTGTTTGGAAATGAAACTATTACCATTGTTATTTTTTTCCTGTTCTATTGTCTAGCGTGTTGTGACCAAAGTAGCTGCTGAGCTTAATGGTCCCTGATTCACTGTTTAGGTGTTTGCTTGATCTCATGGCTTAGATTTTTTTTTTTTTTCCCACCGACATGGTTCAGCATTTGCTGATGCTCA
The DNA here is from genome assembly GCA_900491605.1 of Calamus simplicifolius. Lineage (NCBI taxonomy): Eukaryota > Viridiplantae > Streptophyta > Magnoliopsida > Arecales > Arecaceae > Calamus > Calamus simplicifolius. The sequence goes on along the minus strand of UESW01003315.1, from coordinate 67,415 downwards.
TTTCTGATTGAAGGATTAAATCCAGCAGCATTTCTATACTGCATAATGTTTGGTTGCAGATAAAGGAAATATGAGAAATGAGGTTTATTCATGCCTAGATTGTGAGAAATTTATATATTGCCTATATATCAAATGCTCATTGTCTGTTCCCTTCTGATGTCGAAACAAATATTGTACTTTCAGAAACAACAATCTTTTCTATATCAGTATAATTTTGTTAAAACATTTTATGTCGTGGTGCTTTATATCCAGCTGTTCTGTGTGTTCTATTGCATCATTATATAGTCATCTTAACATCATAGAGGAAATGAACGTGCGCACCCAGGTAGTCTGTTGTGAGTCTGAGGATAATGAGATGCGAGCATCTCATGAAGATACCTAGATTTAGTGCTTGATGTTTTGTTCTCATAGAATTTTGAGCTTCAGACTGCTTAATCAATATTTGATGTCTGTATAATGCACAAAACACATACACGCATATATATATATATATATATATATATGCGTGTGTGTTTTGTTGGTTATCAACAGAAAGTTACTGTGATGTCCTGGGGTATCTTTAGACTGAGTTGCGTTGGGGTATTTTCTGAGCCATCTTTATATTTTTGTATTTGTTCGTTAAGATCTAAAATCTGCACCAAGGTTCACATTCTTAGCATCAGATTCATACCAGTATCAATACATCGGGTGCGGCATCTGTATAGAGTCTTGTTTTGATGCTGCTATGGTACTATGGTACTTTACATCCAATACAGGACGTTTCATATTGTATGGTCAACCTTGATCCACACAATATTGGTCGCATAATATAATTCTTTTCTTTATGATTCCTAGATGGTTTGTTCTTATTCAGTTTTCAGCAGCGACTTTGTATTTATTCCCTTTATATCCTCCATTTGTTGATCATGATGATGATGTTGCCGCAAAGGGTCCACCTTCCTGTTACTACTTTGGATCAATTCTGCCGCATTCTCTTTCTTATTGAACTTTTGCTTAGTTGTCTTGATGGATCTTGTCATCAGTTCTGAGTGCTTGCTGTCACTTAGACCTCTAGTCTATTGGATTAGGCTAGTTGTAATAGCTGTGGTTTTGCTGAGACAAAGCACTACGTTTCCTTGTTGCCTTGGGCTTGCTTTTCTTATGGAATTAGCATTATCAGCTCAGGACTTTGATGTTAAATTATAATAACAACAACTTAATTCTAAATTAGTTAGTATTGGCTACATGAATTTTTTTATTTAGTTTTATTTTAAATCATTTTTTAGTAAGATAAAAAAATTAAATATTTTTTATCATTTATGATTTTTAATTTATTTTTATTTTTTGCATATATTAAGTCAGTCTTTTAAACATCTGCATCTCTTTAAATCATTTAAGTTATCTTTTCTTAATTTATTCTTAGTTGGAGCTACCTTTACATTTTTATGAATGATTTTATTTTTATTTATCTTTTCTTGTATTACCATATATCAATCTTAACATATATATATATATATATATATATATATATATATATATATATATATATATATATATATATATATATGATGCGAGAGAAAATTGTTACCGTATCAATAAATGTGCCCGACGATAAAGGTCGAGTTATCTTCGATTTGGTTAATCAAGCCATATGTTTGAACTGACTGGATTACGGTTCAACAGACAGCAAGAGTCGATCCTAGTGCTGACGCCAGAGTCGATCTCTCACTGACTCCAGAGTTATTGCTGACGCCATCGTCGGTCTCGACGCCGACACCAGAGTTGGTCTCGAACCTCGGCAAGGCCGAGCTATCTCAGTACCTCGGAAAGGCCGAGTTATCTTCGAACATGGTAGGGCCGAGCTATCTTAGTACCTCATCAGAATCGATCCTCGTCCCTTTAACGTAAGTGCAATTGATGCTTCAAACTATGCCGGATATCTCGAAGGATGAACCACCTCGATCGCAAGGATCATGAAATGAACTTCCCAAAACAAAAATAGGATCCAAATATAGCACTCCGTTCATAATCAATGGGATTTCAAATTTTCGATAGAGCGTTAGTCAGCTTCATCAACTGTCGATCTCGTAACCGTTGATTCTAACCTTATCGGATGCCAACTCCCTAAAATGCACCTGAAAAATTAGGCAACGGCTTACTCCTCGGCAGCATACAAATACCAAGTCCCAGGACCCTCTAGGTATGCTCTCGAATGCAATTTAAGCCCAAAAAAAATTCTAGCAAAGGCCATTGCTCTTAAAAATCATCTAAAGGAGGAAGATCCTTCTGCTGGAGCCTTCTCTCTCATCTGATTGCAGAGATTTTCATTGACTTGGGCGTTGGAGGGTCTTTCTCAGGAACCACCCGTGCTTCCTGTGCAAAGATTGCCTTGCAGGTCTATCCGGACGAGAAAGCGCTATCCGGATTTTGACATGCACCGCCCCAAGCCGAGAACGGATTTCAGCAGCATCAGATTGGCATTAGAGAAGGGCCTTAAGTTCATTAAACTTGTAATCAAGAAAACAAAGTTCCTGACAAGAACGATGATTCCTCAATGGCCAACCGTAAGAGAGCAACCATAGATGCTCCTCATCATGCCACCTCTCAAAGGCCTGATCCCATAAATAATACGGCGCCCTCGCAGTCGTCATCGACCGAGGTTCCTTCACCTAGCAACCTCGGTCATCCAGGACTAGTTTGTCATGCTGGTCCAATAAGTTCAATCCCTATCACAACTAGTGCAGAGGCTTCATGGAGTTCTTCTTTCCACTGCATCCACTCAGCACTTCCTGATGGAACAGTCATTTCGTCCTACCGGTGGTCCCTCTACCCAATCCACTGGAAGCCACAGCCTCTCGCGATAGCCCGGCCATAAAGAAGTTGAACCGGCACCACGAAGGAAAGGAGATAGAGCCTGCCCAGATCCCGTTGGGCTCGCTCCTTATCTTCAGTATTCTCTCACCATGACTCAACTTCGTGGCCGTGATCCTTCCGTCCCGTCTCTCCTACTGCTCGGGAAGACAGGGTGCAATGACAACTATTCTCGCCGAACCTATTGGCGGCTAGCGCTGTCAAAACGATTATTAACACCAGCTCCTACCAGTTACGACTAAGTGAAGAGGAGAACCAGTTTGAAAGGGTCCGATGCGAGGGGCTCGCCTTTTCAAATGAAAACATCAAAGGGATTTAGTGCCCCTAAGACATGGAACTCGGATCACCTCCGAGCAATGAAGACTTTCATGGGATACGGTGCCCCCATGATATGGAACTTGGATCACCTCTGAGCAATGAAGACCTTCAAGGGATAAAGTACCCCCAGGATATGAAACTCGAATCATCTCCACCCCGAAGATATGGAACTAGATTAAACCTCGAACATATTACTAATGAAATATGCATGAACTAAGCCATTTTGCTCATTGTAATAAAACTTCGCTCTTCGATTCAAATATTTCTTATTAAATAATAATCTTCCTTGAGTTGTGATAAAAGGCAGGTTTCGCCCAATCTTTGAACTACGGGTCCCTTTCTCCGAATCTTGGCAAAGCAAAGTAAAAAATTTTCTTTGTACCTTAGCACGGCCGAGCAACTTTCTCCGAACCTTGTCAGGGCCAAGTAAAAATTTTCTCCGTACCTTGGCATGGCCGAGTAACTTTCTTCGAACCTTGGTAGGGCCAAGTAAAAAGTTTTCTCCGTATCTTGGTATGGCCGAGCAACTTTCTTCGAACCTTGGCAGGGCCAAGTAAAAAAATTCTTGTACCTTAACACGGCCGAGCAACTTTCTCCGAACCTTGGCAGGGCCAAGTAAAAAATTTTCTCCGTACCTTAGCACGGCAAGCAACTTTCTCCAAACCTTGACAGGGCCAAGTAAAAAATTTTCTTCATACCTCGGCATGGTTGAGCAACTTTTTCGTACCTAAGCAGGGCCAAGTAAAAAATTTTCTCCGTACCTAGGCACGATCGAGCAACTTTCTCCAAACCTTGGCAGGGCTAAGTAAAAAAAAATTTCCGTACCTCGGCACAACCGAGCAACTTTCTCCGAACCTTGGCAGGGCCAAGTAAAAATTTCTTCGTACCTCAGCAGGGCCAAGCAACATTCTTCATACCTTGGTGGGCCAAGTAAAAATTTCTCCATACTTTGGCATGACCGAGCAACATTCTTCGAACCTTGGCTGGGCCAAGTAAAATTTTCTCCGTACCTCGACAGGGTCGAGCAACATTCTCCATATCTTGGCAGGGCCAAGTAAAAAATTTCTTCGTACCTCAGCAGAGCCAAGCAACATTATTTATACCTTAACTAGGTCAAGTAAAATATTCCATGTACCTCAGCACGACCGAGCTTTCTTCATACCTCGGGGCTGAGCAACATTCTTCGTACCTTGGCTGGGCCAAGTAAAAATTTTTTTCGAACTTTGACGAGACCAGTCGAAGTTATCCAAAACTTAGCATAGCTAAGCATTTATTCTTTCGAACTAAGCATTTATTCTTCGAACTTTGGCACAGCCGATTGGATTATTTTATAACTCGGCAAGTCCGAGTATTCACTATGCCTCGGTCGGCCCTAGAAACCTAACTTCAGCATGCCCAAACCTCTCTTGTACCTCGGCAAACCTGAGAAATCTATTTGTCATGATACTAATTAGCTAAAGCGACAAACATTCAGTAAAAAGAATGTACAATTGAAAATAAAAACTCCATTCATTTAGAATATCATTTTACAAGATTTTACAAGTGCATGGCAACATGAGAAATGTAAGAAAATTTTACATAATGAAAGTTTTTAAAGTCTACTTGTGTTACTGTAGCGGCAGTGCTTTAACTTTAGAGGAACGTGAAGAGTGTCTTCAAACTCTGTTGGATGACAAACTTTGGAACTTGGTGCAAGGATATGGAAGGAAGCTCAAGCCAAATATAGTTACGTTATGCTTCCCGTCCTTTACCAGGAAGACACTTGATGGATCTTCAAGCATCTCTTCTGGCGGATCAGAGATGACAACCACTAGGCTAAGGAAATCCTGTGGAAGTCATACAAGAGGAGGTCCGGCGAGAATGCTTCTTTCTTGCATTTCAGTGTGACCTCTATGACTTCCTCCCTTCCTCTTCTTCATACTTGTGTGCTAAAAAGGAATTTCAGGGCTGCCTTCATTGGCGCCTCATTTTTGGCTTCGTGGGATCCAATAGAGTCGCTACTCAGTGCCCCTTGGACAGCCTGCTTTTCAACAACTTCTTCATCCGAACCCTCAAGCCCAAGCTGAATCTTAAAGAGGAAAACAAACTCTTCTACCTCTGACGACGATATGGGTAAACTCTCCTAGACTCACTCTCAATGGAAGGGAACCCTTCGTCGGGCTACAGGTAGTACTCTCCCTTTTTCCTTTTTTATAGCCATCGAGCGGAAGCAAAAGCCATTAATTGAGAGAAAATTCGGGAACCAAAGCTCATCGACCTCCATACTTCGACCCCCGATTAGGCCACATGTTGCTTATCTGGTTTCCTCTAAGTGGAAAGCTAAAGAGTTTTACCTAGCCCAAGGAGATGGACTCTTTTCGATCCTTAGATTGGCCACATGTCACCCTCATACCCGCCCTCACTAGGTATACGAGGAGTGTTTCCTCATGCCATAAAGCTAAGTAAAGGTACCTTCCTCTATTTCAGCCTTTACGATTTAAATGTAAGCAGCCATCTTCAGTTTTTAAAGCATGAATAAGAGTGGAAGGCTGATTACGAAGGGGCACTTGGCACTTGACACGGGCACTTGACACGAGAAATGAAACCCTCCGATAGGCCAATCAATATAATCGGGCGATAAACCCATATTGGGAACAAAGCTCATTGATCGATCAGTCGAAGTCATATGAAGACTTTACTCCCTATACCCGAACCTACACTTCAGACTAGGGAGTGGAGGCATGTGATGTGGAAAAAAATATCACCGCATCAATAAATGTGCCCGATGATAAGGTCGAGTTAACAAAGGTCGAGTTATCTTCGATTTGGTTGATCAAACCATGTTTGAACTGAATGAACTAAGTTTAACAGACAGCAAGAGTCAGTCCTAGTGCCGATGCCAGAGTTGGTCTCAGCACCAACATCAGAGTCAGTCTCCTCATCGACTCCAAAGTTAGTGCCGACACCATCGTCGGTCTTGATACCGATACCAGAGTCGATCTCCAAATCTTGGTAGGATCGAGCTATCTCAGTACCTTAGAAAGACCGAGCTATCTCCAAACTTCAGCATGGCCAAGCTATCTTAGTACCTGCTAGGATCGATTCTCGTCCCTTCAACGTAAGTGCTATTGCTGCTTCAAACCATACTGGATATCTCGGAGGATTAACCATCCCGATCGCAAGGATCACAGAATGAGCTTTCTAAAATAGAAACGGGATCCAAATATAGCACTATGTCTATGATCAACGGGATTTCAAATTCCCGATAAAGCGTCTGTTAGCTTCATCAATTGCCGATCCTTGTAACCATTGGAATTCCAGCCTTATCGGATGCCAACTCCCTAAAATGCACCCAAAAAATGAGGTAACGGCTCACCTCCTTGGCAGCGTACAAATACCAAGTCCCAGAACCCCTCATGTACGCTCTCGAAGGCGATATAAGTCCAAAAAAACTCTAGCAAAGGCCATTGCTCCTGAAAAATCATTTAAAGAAGGAAGATCCTTCTACTGGAGCCTTCTCCTCTCATCTGATTGACTTGGGCATCGAAGGGTCTTTCGCAAGGACCACCCCCCGTGCTTTCTGTGCAAAGACTGCCTTGCAGGTCCATCTGAACGGAAGAGCGCTATTCGAATCCCGACGTGCACCGCCCCCAAGCCGAAGAACGAATTTTAGCAGCATCAATATCAATTTTAATATTCTCATATTCATTACATTCATTTTATATACATGTATTTTTCTAGTTGTTCAACATTTCATTTCATAAAGCATAAATGGTCTTCTGATTGTCTTATAAAACTTTTTCTTCGACTTGATAAGTATTCTATGATCACATAATATTTCAATTACACTTCTTAATTTTATCCAATCTATTTGAATCCTATAAACAACATCATCTTCCATCTCTCCTTATAAATAATCAAATCCTAAATATTAAAAATGATCATTTTTAGTAACTTTATTGTGATACCCCAAATTTAATCCCATATCGGATGAAAAGAGATGTATTATGTGCTTATAATTCAAGTCCATTTGTTATTCATTAACTTTTACTCGAGTTTTGGGCTACGTGGTTATGGTCCTAGGTAAGCTTGGAAGTTTTGTTATGGCGTGGAGCCACCCTTACAGCACCAATGATCTCGTATTATAAGAAAAAAGATTGTGATACCTCAAATTTAGTCCTACACCAAATGGGAAAGAGATGTGTTATATACTTATAACTCAAAGTTCACTTGTTGCCCATTAAATTCTACTCAAGTTTTTAGATCACGTGGTTTCGGATCGCTAAGGAGTTGGACCAACAGGTGGGCTTAAGGCGTTATATTCATGGTTCCCAATTTGTACTTTACATTCATCTTAATTTTTAATTATATTAAAATTATATTTAATATATTCTGTCTTTATCCTAATTAATCTAAAATTTTTATATTCTAATATATTTCATTATAGTTCTAACTTACGATTAATTTCAGCCTTAATTTTATCTATTGGTATTATATTATCTACAAATAACCTGAACCATGAAATATCATCCTAAATATGTTTACTAAATTTATTTATAACTAAAGCAAAAAAAAAAAAAAAAAAAGTAGAAGTAGATATCCGATATAAGTCTACTGTAATAAGAAATTCGTTAGTATTACAAATAATAATTTTATATATAATTTTTATTAATTTAAAGAAAGCATATAATAAGATCCATAGAAAAATTTTATAAGAAAGAAGTATCTGTTAGGTATATTAACATAATAAAAGGTATATTAATAATAATTAGAGCAATTTTGAATATGTTCTTTAGTCTTATAAATCGATACTATAATGCTCTAATTCATTCATTAGGCATCTTTTTAGTTTCTAAAATTCTATTAAATAAATTGTTACTCACTTTATTTCAGCATCACCTAAACATTTTTAAACTTCAATAGGAATCTTACCATATCTCATAGTTTTTCATATTTTTATTTTTTATAACCTCATTTACTTCAAATATCTTAACTCTGCAAGTATATACCGTAACTTTATTCTCAATAGAGATAATAGGGCATCTTAAATTATATACATGATTTTTATTTAATAATTTATTGAAATGATTTTTTCATCTTTTTTTTTAATCTCTTTTTTCTTTTAACTAAAACTTTTTGATCATCATCTTTAATATATTTAACATGAAATATATCTTAGTTTTTATCTCTTACTTTTATAATTTTATATATCTTTCTTTTTATTTTAATTTTTAACTTATGATATAATTCCTCGTATGCCTTACATCTAACCTTCTTTACTGTTTACCTTCTTTTTTAGCCATCTTATAATTTTTATATACTTTCCATTTAGATAGTTTTTTATAGCTCTTTTTTAATTTTAACTACTAGTTAAACTTTCTCATTCCACCATCATATTTGGATATTAAGCTATCTTTTAAAAATAGTTTTCAAGATTTGGCCTCCTATATTACCTTTGTTAACTGGAGTGCACTCTTTCTATTCATATCAATGGAGGGGACAGATGGAAGATGGTTTGCTGCGGAGCAAATTGCATAGCAGGCGTCCTAGGAGATTCGCATTAGTTTGAAGTACTGCCTGCTTCACTTTTGTGACAGCACTGATTGAATACTTGTTAAATGTTGAGTTAGTACACATGTCAGGGATGTTTGCCCAACCTCAAATTACATTGATGTCGTGAGGACTGAATCAGTTGCCAAAACTCAGCTTTCTTAATGTCATTCTCATGTTACCAGTATCAGCTGGGGATGGTTCACTTTGATTAACATTACTGAATGTCAGTTGTCTTTGGTTCATTATGCTATCTGTTACTTGCTAACTAGAGCACAAACTCCCCTCTCCCAAGCTAGGGTTACTGATTTTAAATTGGTGAAATTTTTGTTGATGTTAAAAGATCAGTTGTTGAACTTAATCTTCAATAGGGACGGCTTGAGAAATTTCTTGCTTTATATATTAAGCAAGGAGATATCATAGATAAGCTCTTTATCAAGGGAAAAAATTTAACAATTATCGGAGCCTTCCTGGGCTAGGACCCTCTGGTCCTTAAACTTGTAACATTATCCTTAATGTTTCAAAATTATTTATTCCCCAGCATGGCTATGAGATACTGTGCTGGAGTACACACAAATCAGCATATCCTGTTAAAGATGAACAGAAGAATATCATACTCAAGACTTGACATTTACAAGATACAAGCAAAGGACCAGACAACATTCCCCTGGCGAAGAAGCATTCAACCGGCCATATCCGAGATAGATTCCAGTTTAGCTAATGATTTATATTTTCGACCATCACCGATATGACACTATCAGGTCCAAGGAGTTGCATGGCTGCCAATGTCATGACAGCTGATACACATATCTGGGCATAACATGGATCTGACGCCCAATCAACATGACAAACTATTTGGCATGGGCAGGATCAGGTTATTCTGGTATCTCTTTAAGGCCCCATTCAGAATTCAAGAGTTCAAAGCTTTGCAATCTGCAGCCAATAACTATTGATTTAGTTATAGATTTTTACATAACAGGAAAGAAATTAATTAAATCATACTACCTTCTGCTTGTATTTGGTTCTCAACAAGGACAGTCTCCTCTGCAGAGGCAAGTTCCCTTCTTCCCTATTTTGTCTATGAAATTAATTAAAAGTTGTCTTTACCTCTTCAGTTTCCTAGCCCCTCACATTCCCTTGAATGCTCAAAATCTTTTTCAAGTTGGTCCCCATGCTCAAAATGCACACATCAGCGTAAGTCATCTGGAAATATTGTTTTTGACTACTGATCAGGCTGAGACGGGTTGCTATCTAGGTGCCAATTTTGCTAAATAGGCCAAAATGGCTAAACTGCTACGTATTATCAGTAGTAATTTCTACAATGCAACATGCAGCAAACTTAAAATGGCTCTCCATGCACTATTTTAATAAATATTTATGCTATATATTTTTCTGCCAACTTCCTTACACAGGTTCAAAAATAAAAATGGTAATCTGCAGTGTCCATTTTCTTCAATTTGATCAAGTAACACAAATTTATGAAGAATAAGGATTCAAAAGTTTCATGGAAACTTGTAAAAAGTTCTCACAATCTAGGATTTTCAGGTCTTTATCTATGCTAATGGAACCATGGGAACTACATCTGGGTTTTGAAACAGATGAAAATTTCAATTCAAATAAAGATGACAAAAGGTTCTGTTCACAGCATGCAAATGTATTTCACTGTACTTGCATCAACACAAGCAAATGCAAAAGTGATTCCTTGATCTTGGTGTTAGAATGATAAAGATTAGACATGCTAATTAATGGGGCTTTATTTCTGATGGTAACGTATGTAGAGGGCGCACTTCCTCTTTTAATCAGAAAAATAGCTACTGTGAATCTCAAGGCATTTTTGATGAGAGAGAAACAAAACAAACACATCTTAAAATATATTTTGTATAACAACATCCTTAATCAATTCCCACTACCAGATAGTCTAAGGGCAAAATGCATTACTACACCGTTTGGTAGGATTTTAAGTTAAATGTCATGAATAAGGTGGTGCCTCCTTACTTTGTGAACCAGTAGACCCTAAAATTTTCTTCATCAAGTTTTCTGGTTATCAAGTTATATGAAACATGCTCATCTACTGGAAGATATTCTTTTACCAATACTTCCTCATGGATGCACAACCATTCCATAGCATGACTTTCAACATCTTCATCTTGTTTTAAATAGTGTAATAAACTGCCTAACATTGGGACGGTTATGGACTGATCCTTTAAGGCCACTATTTTTGACATGCATGAGAAAGGTCCTTAGTGAGTTCTCTACCCCAACAAAATTTTTTGAACGAGAATGCAAGGTTGCAAGATTCAGTAGTCACTAAAGTAGGATGCTCCATCCCTTTGTACCCTCCAGTGATCAGCAGACATTCCTCAAGTAGCTCTCTCTGTCCTCCTGTTCCCTGAGGAAAGACAAAGCCAAACAAATTAGACTTGTTTAAAGGCTCAACCATCTCAATTTCAAGCACAGATAAGACTAAAATTGAAGTGGAAACGGATATTAAATTCCCACTCAATATGCACCAAAGACTAGAAAATTCTGTTAATGTGAAATTCCAAAATATAATGCTGATCTCAAGAAATTAACATACAAAAGATTTTCCACTATAATTTGGTAAGCTACAACTAAGGAGTTTAAGTACTTGAACTGAGTTTACAATTTTTGTTCAAATGTCCAAATCTTCAACCACAGAATGTTGCATGACCTGGGTGTGATGCGCATGACAATCTTTGATGGATGGATCAGAAACTCCAATACATGCTGAGCTTGTGATTGATGGTGATCCTATAGTAATATACAGTCATTTCAAGAGCTGAATATGTTATGTGGTTAAACCAAGTAGTCAAAAAGTAAAGTTGTCAACATTTAACTCTGTAATAGTTCAGGTTGCCAATGCACCTTGCTCCATTCACCATCCTGTTGCCTGGTGCATTTTTCAGTATCTCTGATGAACGACTACTCACTTAGCTCAGTTCTTTGACTCCAAACATAAAGGTAGGGGTAGCAGTAGGTTGGGATGCATCTGCCTTTCAACATGTCACATTATCAGTCATCAAAGTAACCTTCCAGGCCTTAATTAAGCTAACCATTGACTGCAGGAAAGGCCTGAAATTTGTATACAAGAATAGCATTCTCAAGCTTCCCCAAAGTTGTGATATTGCTCCCAATATGTATTAACATTGAACCCACTAGTGGGTTGCCATCATGCAAAGCACCCACTATGTCAGTCAACTGTTTGTCACAAAAACACATAAAATGCATCAACATCGCATAAAAAAGGGGAACAAAAGGTGGTGTCAAATAAAGCATCTTTAAAATGGAAGAAAGATCTTCAGAATGCAAGAAATAAAATGATGGCCCAATGAATTATAATGGTTTTGAAGAGATGGTTTCTAGGTGCATTAGTTGAAGTATGTTTTAGCATGCATGAATAACTAATGCATCAACATCTATCATAGAAAACTTTAGAGCCTGACATACATAAGCCTCGACTTCTCTCACACTCAAATCAATATTGATGTATGTACATATGTGCATATTGCATACATTAAACAGGTGTAAGTTTTTAATCACACTTCTCTACTTCTTAGTTTCTTAACAAGAAAATCTATCTCAGATTGCTTATGAATAACAGTTTCAACCAATATAACTTAATTATGATTGCAACTACTGCCCAGAGTTAATGAAATTACCATATCCAGTAGATGCTCAACAAGCTTAAAGTTGCCTATGCCCATGCATCCCAGAGCGATAACATCTAGAATAGCAGCTTGCTCTATACCCTTAGCACCATAATCAATCTGCTCTTGAATTGCTTCACAATTTGCTTGAAGGAAATCTATGGCATCCTTTTATTCCCCATCTCAAGCTTGGTTCTGACTTCAATTAGGAAATCTCAAATCTGTCACTCATAAAGTTCTCCATGACTCCTCCATGCCATCCATGTTGACATTTGATTTATCAACAATCTTTGAACTGCTGACAGTTAATTTGCAGAGCACTTATTAGTCCAAAATGCCAAATATATGTGACTGCCAAACTGTTAGATCACATAGGACAAACGAAAGAATTAATGAATCCACATAGACAAAATTGAAAATGACTCATTAAAAAAAAAAAGACTAACCGTAACATCTTTAGAATTAGAGAAACCATTAAACGAACTCCCGACTGGCCAAGAACTTTTCTATCGAGCAAAAATTTTGCTTTAAAGTGTAGTACTATTATCAAATAGATATCCTCGATCTACAAGTTAAACCTTGGGGGGAGAAAAGCTATCTCATTTGACGGTCCCTTTACTTGTTCTAAAAATAACAAGGCTATCACAATAAATCAAGCAGCATGATACTTCTAATATGAAAAGGTCGCCACAATTTATTTATTCTTACATGACGAAACAATACGCATGCAAACAAATTAATGGCATATAACGGCTATAGAAGAAGGATTGCTACCATTGGTGCAAAGTAGCAAAATTTCCACCCTCGACAAATTCTTCGAGAGAGAATAGGGTAGCTTCAAGAAGCCTTTCATAGAAAAGCACAGCAATCCAGGCCTCGCAAAGATATTGAAATTGGATTCAACCATTCGTGGAAAAAAAAAAAAAACAACACTGTCACCATGCTCTGCATAAGAGATTGGTGCATCGTTGTCTAGTCGACATTCCGACAAGCAGATTGTTAGCAGAATCGGCAACCCATCAAATCGTCAGCTCGGCAGCCATGAAACGGATTTCTAGCAAGACTCGGTAGCTGCGAAAACCCTAGACGAGAGAACTATCGAAGCGTACGCAAGAGTGAAGGGGAGAGGAGATGGCGCAGAGAGAAGCGGCCATGGCATTCGGCGGCAGCTCGCGCGCCGCTAATCGGATCCAGCCCGTGTTATTGATGGTAGATGGAAAAGTCTTTTGTGCACGCTGTCGCGCGCACCGCCCCCGGCGATTAGCGCGCGATGCGTCCACGCGCGGTGCGCTAATCACAGGGCACGGTGCCGCTGCACCGCACTCTACGGGCTTGGGCTTCATTGTACTTCTGGGCCAACCGCGCCGTTTACCAGCAGCTTCGCCAGACAGGAGGAACTTGTTTGGCACCTGACCCCAATGAAGGAGGACTCCCTTCGATCAGCTTTTAAGACAGAATGTTCCATGGGATGGGACTTATGGAGTCTGGAGTGCATATTTCTTCACTTTTTATGGTGCGTTGTGATATTTTGAACCAAAAGTCACCACCAGTGCTTTCAATTCATCATCATTATATTTCAAACTTTTAGGTGATGGCTACTGATCATTCATCATCATTATATTCTTCTGCTATTGTCATGTGTATCGCATATAACTTGAGAAGCCTGGAAAGAGAATTAGTGCACGATGGGGTTCGAGTGTCTCCAGAAATATTGGAGGCATAACTGGGTGGAGTCGAGGGAAAGAGTAATAATAATAATAATAATAATAATATTTCAGACAATCTAATCATATTGTCACATAATAATAATAATAATAATATAGCATGAGCATCACTATTTATCATCATATGCATCAATATGATCACCGATCTAACCCAGACACGAGCCAAACCATTTGCCAAGGACTGTCAATTACTGGCTGGAAAATGAGGAATATACGATATTCTTGATGAAAAATATAGAATGAAATCTTGTGAGACTTCCAGATACGGTTACTAATCTAACATGATACTTACCATTAAGGATGGATTTTTGGCATGAAGTTGTTTTTTTTTTTTTTTCTCTTACATCTTAAATTGTTCACCTATGAAAACATTAATAAAAATTATTCAGAAAGTACCTATGTTAAAACTAATAAAATATTAAATAATTTCACCATTCTATTTTTTTTTTGTTACATTAATAGCATTAACAAAATATTGATGGCATTTTTACTTCTTTTAATTTACACTAATCTTTTTTTCAAGTAAGCTACACATATAAATTTCGTCCTTTATTTACAAACATAATCAAACACATTTAATAGAAAAATATTTACACTCTTAAATTTTTGCATCAAAAGATGTTACTTTATTTATAATAATAATTGGAAGAAAAAAAAAAAAAAAAAACTCACAGCAAACGCACCCTAGCTAGGACTAGGAGTGAAATTAATTAAGGAAGAGGAAATATATCCCGAGTCCCTTGGGGACGGGTCTTATTACAGGAATCTCGAGCCCTCGTTAATTACTTCTGATTGATTTCACTCTTAATTATGTCCATTAGAAGGTGCGCGTTGCTGATCTTGTGCATCCCTCCCTCCCTTCGCCACCACCACCTCGGCCAACCCCATCTCCGCTGCCTTCTTTTTCGCCTCCATCTGTTCTTTGGTGGACTTGTAGTATACGACGTGCAATATCAGTTGCGCGACCGCAAACAACACTCCAAGTGAGTTTGGAATCTGCCACGAATACAAGATCGATCGATCATCATTTCACAAGACAATTAATGATGTGCAAGATTAACTTAAAATTCATCAGCACTCTTGAATTAAAATGGTTATGCCTCTTTAAAGAAATGCCAGATCAAACCTGCACCCTTGTCATAGCTAGTCGTACTGGGCATCTTTCTCTAGGAGGTGCAACTAATTAAGCTAGATATTGATCTCAATCTTTTACTTGCAGCCAAACTAAATAAAATATAAATAAAATTAAAGTTGTCAATTTTATTTTGATTATGTTTCGTTTTAGTTTATGAAGCAAAATATTTAGGTATCGAACGTTTCGATGCTTTGTTTCGATATATATATATATATATTATATAATTTATATTTTTTATAAATAATAATAAACATAAAAATAAATAATTTAAATTTTTAAAAGTACGACCATGTGATTGAAAGAAGAGAAATAGGATAACTAAGGTTTTTTTATATATATATATATTAAAATAATTCTAAAGATTTAATAATTTATAAATTAGTTTTCGAAATATATTTCATTGAAACGGTCAAAATATGCAGAAATAGTCAAAATACGCCGAAACATATCGAAATGATCAAAAAATTTTAAAGCAAAACGTAAGGCTTATTCAAAAGGATAAGCCATCGAAACGAAATGCTTGACCGAAATGATGGAACGAAATGAAACTGATAACTTTGGATAAAACTATGTCTCAAACCTAAACTAAGTTGCTATGGTGGAGACTTATTATATTTCAGATACCATTAATTTGGACCTGACTGAGAGAGACTAGGGTAATAGTAGCTTCAAACTAAAACTAGGTAAAAGTTACTAATGACCAACTTTACCGTGGACGATTTAGACCGAGAGAGAGAGAGAGAGACTTACAATTATGTATGGGTCGAAACGGATAAGAGCATAGATAGTCCAGCAAACACCGTTGAAGAAAGAAGCTAGCGAGAGAAAGAAAGGCATGAATTCGACGCTCCTCGTCTGTATCACCATTTTCTGCCAACCAACCGGTAAATGCACATAAATACAACATATAGAGTACTCTTGCTTTGCTCATTCCAAGGTCTTGCATGCATGCCAAGTCATAGAAGCGTTCCATACATGCACATGGACACACACGTACGTAGCATATGCATGGAGACAAGTTCTTCGTGATGCAAGCGTACGTACAAGCCGTCATATTAGACTGGCATATATGCTAACATCACCATGGTCGTGGTGATGGTGGTGATGAGAATAATACTAGAGTCGGTCTTAGGCACATACCATGACGGACAAGGGAGAAGCATACATCATGGCACAAAAGAAGACACAGATGACGCCGACGATCAAGGAGCGGCGCTCATGTGTGTGGGCGAGTGTGAGAACGAGCAGGGCGACGGTGCCGACAAAGGCGATCTCTCCGAGCAGCATTGCGAGCACCTTCAATCTCCTGCTCCCTTTGGAGTAGACGAGGAAGAGCAGCACGAAGGATAGCTCTATGATCACTCCTGACCCATTGATGGTGATGACCAGGATGCTATGGGGGTGCACCAAGGGCATCCCATACACCACCCACATCATGCAGTTGAGGAGGGTGGCTAGGTATGGATATGGTGAGAATTCTTCCACCGAACGCTTCTTCCATATTCTAACGAATGTTGGCCTGCCATCCGAGGAGAGAAATTAATCCAAGTCAGTCTTGCAATGAAATAATTAACCTCTCTCACATGTATGTTGTAAGACTAATTGGGTTGGTGTGAGATCTTTGAAGAGTCATGCTTACGTTGGGGACAGGAACAACCCTAGTGAAATCGCATTTCCTGCACACATGAAAAACAAAAAGGAAACTATCACTGTTGGGCTTTGTTCACATTAAACTAGTATGTATGGATATATGTTTTGTATGAAAAAAATAAAAAAAAAAGTTTCACATTGAAAACTTAGGAAGAGGATGAGCTCTTTATATGATTAGTTTTTTTAGTGGTTTATGTAAAGTGCAAAGTCTAAAGTATGCCATTTGGCACATTTATATGCATCCATTCGCATACAAACGTTCGTGGGTGCTTGCGCGTGCATGCATGCCTGGCATGATGCATGTTATTGACGTTTTTAGGTGCACACATGGCACTTAGGTTTGTTAAATTCTGTAAACATAATTATGATTGATTCTAAAATATATTCAAAAAGGTGTAAATAACGTTTGAAGATAACGATAGTATTCAAGCCTCTATATTCATCTTCTTTATTTTCTTAATAATCACTTCGAAAAAATATATATATTTTTAATCAAAAGCAATAGCTAGTCTACATCCCAATGACGTGACAATATTGAACAAGCAGCATCACTAAAGGAAATATGAAATGAATGGAAAACAGATGTTAATATTTCCTAATTTTAGAGGCAAGGCATCTTGGTATCATTTTTGTAAAGAAATGAAACCCAACAGCTAGCCGGGGCTAACAGCTATATATACCAGTCAAGCTTGAAGCCATCTAAGAATTAACATGCATCATCAAAACAGTAGAAGAAATTAATAGGCCACTACTAAATAATGAAGAGTCATCGACTCGGCCTACCTAGGATCCCAACCGCGGTCCTGATGGCGTCGGACGATACCATGGCTACCTAAGCTCAGCTGAGTGGAAGAACTAGACAATTAATCAAACAGCCAGACCATGTAAAGAAGGTAGCTTTAGGGAGAGGGGTGGAGCTGTTTATATAGAGGATGTGGCCTGGCCTCGATCTCTCATTTTATCCAACTTCGTATTCCAAGTTCTGAACTCTAGTTAATTAGTCCGGCGTAAGACGTCATTGGCTGGATATGGATAGAATTGAACACGTTGGAAGGCTGCTGGAGTGAAGAGGAAGAGGAAGAGGATGAGGACAATATATGGCACTTCCTTCAAGAAGTTCAAAACCCTAGTGCGGTTGCGCCCACACTGGTTTTCTCCTTTTGCTTACTTTCAACGGACTCGGGCCGAAGTGGCTGAGCTATTATTATTATTATTATTACAGGAAAGCTGTCTGTCGCCTACCTAGCATTTCTCAGGGTCTTTGGAGTACTTATCCATTGTCATTTCTGTAGAAGAAAAAGGAAGAGAGAGGGGGAAAAAACTTGCAACAGATCTAAGCATAATGTAAGATGCTGTACGTTATCCCATAAAATAGGGCCAACGAGGCATATATGTCTTCATGCAAAATGTGAATACGTGTCCACTATAGTTCCAGCATATAGAGCCACTGCAGGCCACCTTAGAATTCAACGAACACGTGTCAATCACCCCTGTGCATCACGGCCTCAAGTGAATATATGGAGGTTATAAATAAATAAGAGTGATAAATCCAATCAATATTATGAAATAAGTAGATTTAGCTAGGTTGATTTTAATAAAATTATGTTCATATAATTATGATATAAATTAATTATGTTGTGTCGCAAATTGATCTGCCAATCAAAAAAATAATGTGATTAAAATTTATTTAATTAATGATCTTCTTTTTATCTTTTATATGGAAAGTATTTTGTATGTAATTATAAAAAAATATTATTTTTATCTTATTAAGTAAATTATATTCATTTATATTGAGTGAGTGATAAACAAATCAAGCCTATTTGTACTAAAAGATCATATACATTGTGTCGGTCCAATATATATGATTTACTTATTAAAAGAACGGCATATATTTGATCATATTACTTATTTAATAATTAAATTATATTTATACTTAAATTTTTGATATGGTATAGTATGTTATAAATTAATAATTATATCGTATACATACCGATGTATATAATATTATACTTTGATGCGATGGTATAACTAGCGGGATGATACTGGCCGGTGTACGTCTTGGCTGTATTTTTATTTTTATTCAAATTAAATTATTATAGCTAGGAATGCATATTATGGAAGTTAAATTAAGGAGGGTGTCGCCTAAACACATTTAATGCTCGTGCCATTTTCTGTGGACCAGACATGTCGTTAGGTTTACGTGCAGGTCAACTTGTGCTGCATACAAAGCATCATCTTTTGGTGGCATGTGCATCTTGGCAGATCCATTCCCTTTGGGACAATGAGGGTGATGAAATGGATAGCTCAACAGCATTCAAAAGAAAACAAAGATTACCCCTTAAAATTCAACGATCTTACGCTGGAAAGCAGCCCCACTTATGCGTTGATGCTTCAGGGCTCAAGAAAGCTAGTGCGGAGTAAAGTAGGAAGCCCGATGTGCTCGGTCCAAATTAGAGACGCCACCACTGGCCACCACCACCACCACCACCACCACCACCACAGCTGTTGACAGCCACCACCGCTGATGACAAGAAATGGGTTGTGCAATGAGAATAGCTCAATTACAAGGGGCATGAATTTAATTAACATCACCCATGGGACAACAGTTTGAAGTCATGTAGAAAGTTCCAACAACGTCTGGAGGCTTTTGTATATATATATTTACATGGCCAATCTCTGCGTGATTGTAACACATTAATGGCATTAAATTAAGGCTAATTGATTCTTGCTTGAGATAATTAAGACAAGCTTTGTAATAGAGTTTCTAAAGCTGTGATGTGATTATCATTAGTGGCACAGTGCCAAAATGTATTCCTTGATGTTTTGCTCTAAATTTAAAATATTTAAATGTGTAATTGGCACTGTGTTACTATGTTTTAATTTCAAAAATCCAAGAAAAGAATGAACCAGATTATTTTTTTTAAAAAAAATTATGTACAATTTTTAAAGCTTTTATAAGCAAAGATTTATTGCTTTTAAATATGAATGAAACTAAAAGTAAGGGATATACGTTGATGTTATCATGGAGGAATCTCCGGCCCTGCGTTGTTACACTAATTTGTGTAGAAACAAATATATAAAACAATATCGATGCCAGATTAGTTCTTCATTTTTTTTAAATTTTTATCTGAAACAATTTTTGGGAGATTAACCCCGTGGAGTGTGGAAAAGGACGCCAGGAAAGTGGTAAAAAATGCATGATATTACTTTTCCCGTCCACGTCCTTAGCATGATAGAAAACATACTTCTGTCATCAGTTTACGTATATTAATGGTGTAAGCACTGGACAAAATTTAAAGGTCACGATGCTTACATAAAAAAACTCCTGCAAATCTTATAAAGATCGTGAAATCTAAAGAATAATGATTTATAATTACTAAAAGGAGGTTTTATAGTTACAAGGCTTTTAAGAAAACCCACAATAAAACCTAATTACCAACCATCGTTCAGACCTGACATTCTTATGGAGCCAAAAATTTATATATCCATATATATATATATATATATACATACACAAAATCTATTTATAATATCTATTATAATCTACATGATCTTAAATTGAATACACTCTAATATTATTTATTACAACTCAAAATCTTACTTAAAAGTACTAACAAAAAATTATTAATTTTAAATTTTTAATACATAATTAATATAAAATTAAATACTTATCGATATAAACTGCATCAACCGACTCTTCAATTACAATTATCAATTCATCTTGCTTAAAGAGGAAATTCCACGCACGTTTCGAGAAGAGGAAATCTTTTCTGCTGCTGCCTGCCTCCACCGTCCGTTGACGGTTCTCTTTTCGAGCCCACCGGACATTACTTTGGTGGGTATGGACTGGAGCAGAGATTTTACACCCACTATTCAGTGGTGGAAGATATCGTATTCTTTTCCTTGGTCATTTGTCGATGTTGTTGACCAACTCTCTTCGTATACTTTTCTTCAAAAAAAATATTCAAAAAAGCACATCTTACTTTTTCAATTTATTTTTTATATTTTTTTTAGAGTATAAATGAATGATCATATTAATTTAGGGCAAGTCAAACTTGATACATCTGAACATAAAATTTAGGTAAGAATAAGAGGACATGAGTTTTTTTACTTTCAGCTTTAAAACATAAAGTGATGAATCATTCGGACGGTAATTTAGTTATTCGTTGAGTTAGCTTTCTGATAAATATATCGAATCAAAACATTATTAACATTTAAAAAGTAGATCAAATATCGTGTATCAAAAGGTTGATAAATAGAAGATTACAGAAGTTCTATCGAAATCAACTAATAATAATAATAGAATTTTTTTTACGGATGCTCAAACTAGGAATGATATAAGAGATATTAGTTCAAATAATACACAGCTTGACTCCGCCGGCATCCAGATCCTTTGATGGCTTGTGTTAGGAAAATGCTTTAGGATTGAAACATGTCCTTATGCAAACATGTCCATGTGCTGATTCTGGTGTTTGCTGTCCTGGTTTTTAGGAAGCAGTTAGGCTGTTTTAGGGTTACTGATCATGGCTTATTTGTAGGACCATATTATTAGTGGTTAGTTATCCTTTTGAAGTTTAATTTGAAATGTTTTTCTGGTTTTGAACAAATGTAGGTTCCAGTTCCTCTTCTTCCGAAAATTTTAAAAATAAATTCTGTGTTCCTGTTATTCTTCTTCCTGGAATTCTTTCTTTTCCTCTCATATTTAACAACAATTGGTATCAGAGCTGCACTTCTTACGGGATCTGTGTGTTTTTTTTAAAAACATCATGGAAGCCGAAGCTAGTTTCTCCTCAATTGCTCCACCAGTGTTCAATGGAGAAAATTATCAGATTTGGGCAGTTCGTATGGAGTCATATTTGGATGCTTTGGATCTTTGGGAAGCAGTGGAAGAAGACTATGATGTTCCTGCACTTCCAGACAATCCCACCATGGCACAGATCAAAACACATAAGGAAAAGAAGATGAAGAAATCGAAGGCCAAAGCTTGCTTGTTTGCTGCGGTATCGTCAACAATCTTCACAAGAATAATGTCCCATAAGATAGCTAAGTCTATATGGGATTATCTCAAGGAAGAATATGCAGGGGACGAAAGGATCAGAGGAATGCAAGTTTTGAATTTGATAAGGAATTTCGAGTTGCAAAGGATGAAGGAATCTGAAACAATCAAAGAATATTCAGATAGACTTCTTGAAATTGCAAACAAAGTCAGACTACTTGGGTCTGAATTTAATGATTCAAGACTTGTAGAGAAGATTCTGGTCACAGTACCTGAGAGGTATGAAGCGACAGTAACAACCTTGGAAAATACCAAGGATTTGTCAAAGATTTCCTTGGCGGAATTACTTAATTCTTTGCAGGCACAAGAGCAGAGAAGGCATATGAGGCAAGATGTCAACACTGAAGGAGCCTTATTAGCAAAACTTCAAGGAGATGACAAAACCAACAGAAAAAAAAGGCAAGAAGGTAATTCTTTTGTTCCTACATCAAGTAACAACAAAGGAAGAAAAGGAAGCTTAAAGAGCAAATATCCTCCTTGTCATCATTGTAACAAAATTGGTCACCCTCCTTTCAAATGTTGGAGGAGACCTGATGCAAAATATCCTCCTTGTCATCATTGTAACAAAAATGGCCACCCTCCTTTCAAATGTTGGAGGAGACCTGATGCAAAATGCAGCAAATGCAATCAGATGGGACATGAAGCTGTCATATGCAAAAACAAAAATCAGCAGCAAGGTGAAGAAGCACAAATTGCTGATCAAGAGGAAGAAGATCAATTATTCGTGGCTACATGTCTCACAGGCAGTGAATCAAGTGAAAGCTGGTTGATTGATAGTGGCTGCTCTAGTCACATGACCAATGATAAGGAACTTTTCAAAGATTTGAAGCCAACCAACATCACCAAAGTCAGAATCGGCAATGGAGATTACATCTCAGTCAAAGGAAAGGGAACAATTGCAATAACAAGCTGTTCAGGTACAAAACTGATTCATGATGTTCTTTTTGTTCCTGAAATTCAACAAAACTTGTTGAGTGTTGGCCAACTGATTGAAAAAGGTTTTAAAGTTGTTTTTGAAGACAAGTATTGTCTAATTAGAGATGCAGCCAATCATGATATTTTTAAAATCAGAATGAAAGGTAAAAGTTTTGCTCTAAATCCATTGGAGGAAGAGCAAATAGTCTTTTCAGTCAAGGAAAATATTACAGAAGTTTGGCACAAAAGGCTTGGGCAGTATCACCATCAAGGGCTGCTGCAAATGAAGTCCAAGATAATAGTAAAAGATCTTCCAGAATTTGAAGATCAAATTCCAAGCTGCAAGGCATGTCAATTTGGCAAGCTCAATAGACAACCATTTTCAAAGGCAACTGGCAGAGCTTCAAGGAAGCTGCAATTAATTCACATGGATGTCTCAGGCCCTCAAAGAATACCTTCTTTGAAAGGTAGTCTTTATTATATTATCTTTATTGATGATTTCACTAGAATGTGTTGGATATTCTTCTTGAAGTTTAAATCTGAAGCAGCTCAAGTCTTTTGGAAGTTTAAGGCAAGAGTTGAGAATGAAAGTGGCTACAAAATTCAGACTGTGAGATCAGACAATGGAAAGGAGTACACTTCTAAAGAATTCAACCGGTTTTGTGAAGAAGCAGGCATAGAACATCAGCTTACAGCTCCCTACACACCACAACAAAATGGTGTTAGTGAGAAGAGAAATAGATACATCATGGAAATGTCAAGATGCATGTTACATGAGAAAAATTTGCCAAAGAAGTTTTGGGCAGAGGCAGCAAATACGGCTGTGTTTCTTCAAAACAGGCTCCCAACAAAGGCAGTAAAAGATCAAACACCATTTGAGGTTTGGTATGGTTACAAACCATCACTGAAGTTTCTTAAAGTATTTGGTTGTTTGTGTTTCACTTATGTTCCACAGAGCAAACGTGACAAGCTAGATAGAAAAGCATCACCGGACATTTTTATAGGCTATAGCACTGTCAGCAAGGCCTATAAAATTTACCAGCCACAAACTGAAAATATTGTTGTTAGCAGGGATGTTCACTTTATAGAGGATAAAGAGTGGGACTGGGACAATGCAGAAAAGAAGGGTCAGACCTTGACAGAGTTGAAACTCAAGTTTCTTGATACTAATACTGAAGAAGAAGTAGACTGGCAAAATGAAACAGTGGATGAAGTTCCTGTGAGAGGAACTAGGTTGCTCTCTGACATTTATGAAAGGTGTAACATTGCTGTGTGTGAACCTGCAGATTATGAAGAAGCAAAAAAGGATCAAAGGTGGATAGCTGCAATGAAGGAGGAGCTGTTCATGATAGAGAAAAATAAGACGTGGATTTTAGTGGAAAGACCTCAAGATAGAAAGGTGATTGGAGTCAAGTGGGTGTATAGAACTAAACTAAATGCTGATGGCTCTATCAACAAACATAAGGCAAGACTTGTGGTGAAAGGCTATGCTCAAGTTTTTGGCGTGGATTACTCAGATACCTTTGCACCAGTTGCTCGTCTAGACACCATAAGGCTTTTGCTTGCTGTAGCTGCTCAAATGAATTGGAGAGTGTATCAGCTTGATGTAAAATCAGCATTTTTAAATGGGGTTGTGCAAGAAGAAATTTTTGTTGAACAGCCTGAAGGTTTTGTGAAGAAAGGAGAAGAGGACAAGGTGTTTCTTCTCAAGAAGGCTCTTTATGGGTTGAAACAAGCTCCAAGAGCTTGGTACAGCAGGATAGATGACCATTTGCTTAGCCTTGGTTTTAAGAAAAGCTTGTCTGAGGCAACTCTTTATGTTAGAAATCAGAACAATAATATTCTGATAGTTTCTCTTTATGTTGATGATCTTTTATTGACAGGAAATGATGCATGCCTAATTGAAGAGTTTAATCAAGAAATGATGAAGGTTTTTGAAATGACAGATCTCGGGTTGATGACCTTCTTTCTTGGTATGGAAATTAAGCAGGCTGAGTATGAAGTCTTCATATGCCAGAAAAAGTATGCCAAGGAGATTTTGAATAAGTTCAAACTTGAAGAATGCAAGGCAGTAAGTACTCCTATGAATCCCAAGGAGAAGCTGTGCAAGGAAGATGGTGCTGATAAAGTTGATGATAGATACTTTAGAAGTTTAATTGGTTGCTTGATGTATCTTACAGCAACACGGCCTGATATTTTAAATACTAGAAGTATTCTGTCCAGATTTATGCATTGTCCAAGTGAATTGCATCTCAAGGCTGTCAAGAGAGTAATTCGATATGTTAAAGGGACAAGTGATTTTGGTATTAAATTCACAAAAGGCAAGGAGTTCAAGCTGATTGGTTTTTCTGACAGTGACTGGGGAGGTTCCATTGATGATATGAAAAGTACTTCAGGCTACTGTTTTACTCTTGGATCTAGTGTTTTCTCATGGAGCTCGAAAAAGCAAGAAACTGTGGCGCAATCCACCGCTGAAGCAGAATTTGTTGCTGCAACAGCTGCTGTTAATCAAGCTTTGTGGTTAAGAAAGATTTTAATTGATCTCAATCTGGAGCAGAAACAAAGCACTGAGATTTTTGTTGACAACCAAGCTGCCATTGCTATTTTCCATAATCCTGTGTTTCATGGGAAAACTAAGCATTTCAACATTAAGTTATTTTTCTTAAGAGAAGTGCAGAAAGAAGAATTTGTGACTTTGGTTTACTGCAAGTCTGAAGATCAGCTGGCAGATTTGTTTACAAAGCCACTTCCAATGAGCAGGTTTGCGTTTTTAAAGAAGAAAATTGGTGTTTGCAGCTCCTAAAGCAAGGAGGAGTGTTAGGAAAATGCTTTAGGATTGAAACATGTCCCTGTGCCGTACTGAAACATGTCCATGTGCTGATTCTGGTGTTTGTGTTTTTAGGAAGCAGTTAGGCTGTTTTAGAGTTACTGATCATGGCTTATTTGTAGGACCATATTATTAGTGGTTAGTTATCCTTTTGAAGTTTAATTTGAAATGTTTTTCTGATTTTGAACAAATGTAGGTTCCAATTTTTTTTCTTTCAAAAATTTTAAAAATAAATTTTGTATTTCTGTTATTCTTTTTTCTGAAATTCTTTCTTTTTCTCTCATATTTAACAACACCTTGATACTTCAAAAGAGAAGTATTTCCTTCAAAAAAAAAAAAAAAAAAGCGCCACTTTTCTTCTTCGTAAACGGCGTGATGGTCTTCGTCCATGTTCAAATTATAAGGATATCGTGACTGCAGACCGAAAGTTCGACCCTAGAAGGTCTCAGGAGACAGAACATAGTAGAGCCGTACGTCCATTCTGCCTTGCCCCCGCCCCGCCCCAACCAAGGGTCGTCTGCACTGATCGTGGATGTGATGGGCAACAGGAACCCTCAGGAGGACCGTCCGTTTTGAGTTGCCCCACGTAGGACCGCCCGCACTACCCTCTCTCGATGGTGCTCGCAATAAAACCCAAGAAAACTATTTTAAAGATAGTGCTCGCAATGTACCCCTCCATGCCAGGGACAGGTGGGCGGCTATGATAATTGATTAATGGAGATGAAGTGATTGACAATGAAGTTGTATCAACCGCAGTTGAATTTATTGTAATGCTGATACGATTTAGCCCTGGCCGATGTTAACACCCACTACAATATTGTTGGATGCATGATGAAGATTGAAGAATGAGAGAAATAAATAGTATGCCAATATTCAACACCATTGATGCATGTCAACATCATATCATTGATGAGGCCAATATATAATTGGGTAAATACTTTATAATAATAGCACCGTATCCATTAGTGCTATAGGTCAACGCAGGACCTGTCTTGAATAGGCACGATCTAAATTTAGGATTAGGTTTAGAATCATATTTTCTAATTAATTAGATTTAGTTTTTATATCATTTAATTAAGTGTTATTTAGATTAATAAAAAAATTGATCTGATTCCAATCTAATTAATTCAATCGGACTTAAAAATCAGAATCATATAAATCTTTTCTTTATTTTAAATATAAATATCTAGATAGTGTTTAAAATAGGAAATAAGAAGAGATATCCAGGGGATATCCCCTCTTATTCTCAAAAGCCATAAACTATAAGGGATAGCTGGGAATGAAGTTAACCAAAGGGATAATCTATGGCATGGTTAACCATGGGATATCCCCTCAATTTATTTCCTAGAAAATGTAGGAATAGCTGGTTATCCCTCCAAATAAGAGTAAAAAAAGTTATCCTATGGATTTACCTTTTTGCATTTGATATGATCAATGGATAGCCAAGGGATATCCCTAGGGATAGCCATGGGATAAACTCTATCCCGTACACTTATCCATGGATAATATTTTTCCTATCAAACACTACCTTAAGGTTAGGCTCAATGCATGCTTAATGCTAACTCAACCAAAAAGTCTAGCTAGGTCTGAGTTTTTTCCTTTTTTTTTTTTATGAACTTGTCTCGACTCGGATAACAAATGTATTGGACCAATGTCTGGAATCATAAACTATATATCTTGACGAGGAACAGCAGAAACCAAATTTTGAGTGCAAACTCTCCCTTCTGGTTGATTTAACATACCCAGATAATCACAAAGCCTTTCCATCATTTAAGTGAGATAGTAGCTCAATTCTCGCATCACGTCTTAGGAGGCCTAGCCCTTTTGGACCAGCCCACCTTAGACAATGGCCCGATCTCTTGAGTCAGCCTATATTTAAATTAAAAACAAAAAATCACGTGAATTGATGTGAAGACAACTTAGCAAACTCAGCCACGTCGACTCAACGGGACAAAAATGAGTCTTGGCAAGAAATGGGTTTGTTTCCATAGCAGACTTGAAGAAGGTGGATTGGATTGTTGGTGAGTTTTTTTTTTTTTCTTCATCCTACTCTCTATTTAGGCAACGATCCATCACCACCAGTGAGATTTGAAAAAGTCTTTCTGCACCAGTGCAGGAGTAAGCATATCGCTCGTGCTGATTGATCACAAGTACATATAGACCATACGAATGATACATGAAATAACGAAATTATTCTTGGCATACATGGCTCCATGCATGCGCAGTCAACCACCGTGCACGACATGCACAACCAGCACTACGCTCAATGCATAGACTTTTCCGTGAGAATTTTATTTTTTCTTTTTCTCTTTCTTTCTCTCAATCTTTTTGAAAAAGTCTTTGTATACCACACACAGTGCAGAAAAACGCGCACTATGCGCATGTGCCAAAAATATTTTCATCCTTTTTGCACCATTATGCTTCTTTCTGCACCGGATGCAATGCACAAATTTTTTTTTAATCTTTTTTACCTTAATGGGTGTCGATGGGCTATGGATGATCGATGGCAAACCATGGGTAAAGCCTTTCTTTCCCGTTTTCTCCTTCTCTATTTTTTTTAATCTTCTTTATCTCTCTTCTTTTTTCTTCTATCTTTCTTTCTTTCTTCTCTCTTCTTCTTCTTCTACTTTTTCATTTCTATTTTCTCTCTCTTTCAATAAAACTGGACTCAATCATGGGTCAGTGCACATGTGGTAGAGCCTTAGCCTCAAGGGATAAGCGATTTCTAATTGCTCCATATATCAAAATATTAATCTTCATAATTTTAAATAGATCGTAATAAGGAGAAGCTTTTGCTTCTCAAAAAAGAAGCAAAAGATAATAAAAAATGTTAAACAATGGCTCATAATCCTTTCAGCTCTACATCTGGGGTGAGGCAAACAAGAAACAGCAAGCAAAAATTAAAAGTAACACGCAGGTTTGGTAGCTGTCATGAGTAGATGGATCTAGCAGATCTGGGTACGTAGTAAATTTGGCAACTAATGCCAGGAGCAGCAAGTGGAGTCTAAGGATCTGAACAGAACTGGACGCACAGTAAATTTGATAACCCATTCCATGAGCGGCAAGTGGGAGCCTGCCAAACGCACTGGTGCGCATAGATTTGGTAGTCCGAGCCAAAGATGGTACGCATAGATTTGATAGCCCGAGCTAAGGATGGCGCGCATAAATTTGATAGCCCGAATCAAGGATGGTAGGCGGACAAGTATGATGCATAGAGATAAAAACCTTAATAGACTTATGTAGCCGTTAAGGCCTTTTTCTCAATAAAGAAGAAGAACCAGAAACCTCCCGTGGACATAGGCAAATTATCGAACTATGTAAATCTTTGTGTCTTGTATTTGATTGCTCTTTTCTCCTTTATTTTTTGCATTAGATTAATTCTTATTGCATTCCACGAGTTTCATGGTAGTTTATTGTACAACAATTGGTATTAGAGCATAGGCTAAGATGAGTGGATTGGGAGTGCACGCCAAGTTCAACAAGTTCAATGGCAAGAAAATTTTTTCTCTATAGTAGATGAGGGTGAATGATCTGTTGACTCAGATGAAGGTTCACAAAGCTGTAAGGGGACAGAAGCTCACTAACATGGAAGAAGATGATTGGCAGGACATGAAGTCAATCGCCTTTAGTACAATCCGAATGTGTTTGGCGGATTCAGTAGTATATGATGTAATCAATGAGAAGACAGCAAAGGGTTTAAGGACAAAACTGGAGACCTTGTTATGTCTAAGAATGTCATCAATAAGCTATTCCTGAAGCGCAATCTATTCAGTTTTCAAATGGAAGAAGGTGGAGACCTAGGGATCACATAATCCAGTTCAACCAAAAGGTTAGTGATTTATTATGCGTGGACGTGAAAATTGATGAGGAGGATAAGACTCTAATGCTTATATGTTATTTTTCGCCATCATTTAACCAATTTAACACAACATTGTTATATGGAAAAAAGACGCTAGACTATGATGAGGTAGTGCAAGCTCTTAGGTCCCATATGTCAATGCAAAAGTTGAAGACAGAAACTCACAGGCTAAGGGTTTGTCAGTCAGTTCAGAACATGGCAAGGGCAGAGAAAGGAATAGGGACCAGAAGAGAGGAAAGTCTAGGGGCAGATCCAAGTCAAGGGTGTCAAAGCAGGAGTGTTTCAAATGTATCTAGAAGAAGGTCACTAGAAGAAAGATGCAGCTTCAAGTTCAGCTAGTGTTGCTACAGATGCTTCAAAGGAGGAGGAGGATCTTTTGGTAGCCTCATCGAAAGGTAATGACTCACTATTTGACACATGGACATTGGATTCTGTATACTAATCACATTATATGTCACATAGGAATTGGTTCCATAGTTATAAGGCCTGTGATGCTGGCAGTGTGACATGGGGTGATAATTATTCTTGCAAGGCTATGGGATTGGTAATGTTAGAATTAAGATGTTTGATAATATAATCAGGACATTGGAGAATGTAAAACATACCCCTGAATTGAAAAAGAACTTGATTTCTCTAGGACAGTTAGAGATGCAACTTTGTGATTTTTTAGCAGCTCCAGGTAGTAAATTCTTAATATTTCTATAGGCGCTATGACTATGATGAAGGAAAAGTGGATAGAAAATAATTTATATAGCTATTGGGTAGTACACTATTGGTAATGGGTTTGCATGTTCATCAATAGAGAATAGCTCGAATACCTCTAAACTCTGGCATATGCGGTTAGGGCATATCAGTGAGCAGGGTTTGCAAGAACTACAGAAAAAAAAACTGTTGGATGGAATTACATGGTGTCAAGTTGAGTTTTGTAAATTCTATGTTTATGGTAAACAGAACAGGGTTTAGTTCAAGTCCTCCTCACAGAGAAGCAAGCAGGTATTAGAGTATGTTCACTCAGATGTCTAGGATCTAGCATAGATTGTAGCAAAAGGTGAAGCCAGGTATTTTGTGATATTTATTGATGATTTCTCTTGAAAGCTTTGGTTGTACTTTATGAGGGAGAAGAGTGATGTATTCTCTAGGTTCAAGGAGTGAAAAGCTAGTGTTGAGAAATAGATAGGAAAGAGCGTGAAGTGCTTAAGGTTTGATAATGGGGGTGAGTACACATCTAATGAATTCACAAGTTTCTATAAGAAAGAGGGAATTGAGAGGCATTTCACAGTTCTAAGACATCTCAGCAAAATGGGGTTACAGAAAGGATGAACAGAACACTGTTAGAGAGAGCTAGAGCTATGAGATTACAGGTAGGTTTGCCCAAGCAATTTTGAGCAGAAGCAGTGAATACAACTTGTTTTATTGTTAACAGATCACCTTCAGTGTGGTTAGAGAAAAGTCTACAGAATAGGTCTAGACAGTAAGGATGTTGACTATTTTGTACTAAGGTTTTTGGGTGTCCAGCTTATGCCTTAATCCCTAGTGATGAGAGAACAAAACTAGATTTAAAGTCTAGAAAATGCATCTTTGTCGGGTATGGAAAAGGAGTAAAGGGATATAGACTTTGGGATCCTAAGGTGCAGAAGGTGATAGTTAGCAGGGATGTAGTCTTTGATGAGCAGGCTATGGTAAACAAGCAGGAATCATCTCAAGTAGAAACTATGGGTTCAAGTTCTAAGGTAAATGTGAAACTTAGACCAGACAGTCCTTTAAGTTCAGTTAAGCAAGCAATAGAAACAGAAGGCAGTGATGATGATTCAAAGAGTACAGAAAGGCAGCAACATCAACAAGAACACAGTACCATCATAAATAGACCCAGACGTATAATTAGACTCCCAGCTAGGTATCGTACAGACAATGACTCAGCTTCTTTTGCTTTACTAACTAGTGATGGAGAACCTAGTTCTTTTCAGGAAGCAGTATCAGTTTCAGAAAAGAAAAAGTGGTTAAAGGCTATGGCTGAAGAGATGGAGTCACTGCATAAGAATCGAACATAGGAGTTGGCAGAACTCCCTAAGGGTAAAAGGGCAGTTGGGTGCAAGTGAGTCTACAGAAAGAAGAAATGAGCCTTAGAGAAAGAAAGTATGAGATATAAAGTACGATTGGTTGCTAAGGGGTACTTACAAAGCAAGGAATTGACTACAATGAAGTATTCTTACCGATGGTTAGGCATACCACTATTAGGGTGTTATTGGCCTTAACAGCTCAGCTAGATTTGAAGTTGGAGCAATTAGATGTCAAGACAACTTTTCTTCATGATGAATTGAAGGAGCAGATTTTCATAGAACAACCATAGGGATTTAAGGAGCTGGAAAAGGAACACCTAGTGTGCAAGCTCAAGAAGTCTCCTTATGGGTTGAAGTAGCCAAGGCAGTGGTATAAGCGGTTTGACTCCTACATATTGAGTATTGGCTTTATCCATTGTAAGTATAACTGTTGTTTATACTTTAAGTCTCTAAAGGATGGTTCTTTCATTTATTTATTGATTTATATTAATGATATGCTAATTGCTGCAAAAAATTTGAAAGATGTGTGTGACCTAAAATCTTTGTTGAGTAGAGAATTTGATATGAAAGACCTAGGTGCTGCAAAGAAAATCCTAGGCATGAAAATTGACAGAGATAGAAAGAATAGAAAGTTATGGCTCTCACAGAAAAAGTACATTGAGAAAGTATTGGAAAGGTTTGGTATGGACAAGATAAAGCCAATTACTACTCTACTGGCTAATTACTTCAAGTTGTCTAGCTACCAGTGTCCTGGATAGAGGATGAAGTGCAGTACATGTCAAAGGTTCCTTATGCTAGTGCAGTAGAAAGTTTGATGTATGCAATGGTTTGCACAAGACCAGACTTGGCCCAAGCAGTCAGTATGGTTAGCAGGTTTATGGCTAACCCAAGCAAGGAGCATTGCAGGCTGTAAAGTGGATTCTTCGATACTTGAGAGGTACGTCTGATTATGGTATTTGTTTTGGTACAAAGGATGATTCAGTTTCTATTATTGGGTATGTTGACTCAGATTATGCTGGAGATGTGGATGATAGAAAGTCTACTATAGGCTATGTGTTCGCACTTGCAAGTGGTTCAACTAGTTGGAGGTCAGCCTTGCAAAGTATGATTGCTTTATCCATCACAGAGGCAAAATACATGGCTATAACAGATGCAACCAAGGAAGCGTTGTGGTTAAAAGTGTTTGTCTTAGAGATTGGTTTGAGCAGCAAGCTCTAGGTATATACTGCGACAATCAAAGTGCCATTGAATTGTCCAAGAATCAAATGTATCCTACCAGAACAAAGCACGTTGATATGAGGTATCATAAGATTAGAGAGTTGCTTACTTTAGGTGAGATTCTGTTATTGAAGGTACATACAAGGGATAATGCAGCATATATGTTGATAAAGATGCTTCCTTTAGAGAAGTTCAAACAGTGTTTGGACTTGCTCCAAGTCACAAACTGACACTGTGAGAATGTTGGGGATCCAGGTGGAGATATGGGTCCTCAAGGTTAAGTGGGTCTTCTAAGGGAGTGATTATTCGCCAAGATGGAGATTGTTAAACAATGGCTTATAATCCTTTGAGCTCTGCACCTAGGGTGAGGCGAACAAGGAAACACCAAGCAAAAATTGGAAGTAGCACGCAGGTTTGGTAGCTATTATGAGAGGACGGATCTAGATGGATCCGGGTGTACAGTAAATTTGGCAACCCATGCCAGGAGCGGCAAGTAGAAGCCTGCAGATCTAGGCAGATCCAGGCATGCAGTAAATTTGGCAACCCATTCCAGGAGTAACAAGTGGGAGCACGGGCGCGCATAGATTTGGCAGCCTAAGCTAAGGATAGCACGCATAGATTTGACAGCCGAGCTAAGGATGACGCGTATAGATTTGATAGCTCGATCCAAGGATGGCAGGCAGGCAAGTTTGGCACGCAGAGATAAAACCCCTAATAGATTTCTGTAGCCGTTAATGCCTTTCTCTCAATAAAGAAAAAGAACCAGAAACCTCCCATGAACGTAGGTAAATTGTCGAACCATGTAAATCTTTGTGTCTTGTGTTTGATTGCTCTTTTCTTCTTTATTTTCTGCATTTAGATTAATTCTTATTTCCGTTCCATGAGTTTCACGGTAGTTTATTTCACAACAGAAAAGCCTTCTGTTTTGAGGAGAGAAGTGATGATGATTTCGATGGCTACTGATGGAGCGACATGGTTATTTGATAATTTGATAAGATTGAAAGAATGAAAAATAAAAAAATAATAGAAAAAAAAGAAAAAATCCATTTGAAAAAGAAAAATTTTGAGTTTTCTCGTTCTTAAAACTCTAATAAAAGAAAGGCATGAATTCCACTCCCTTTGTCTGTACATCACAATATTCTGCCAACCAAAGTCGCCAACCATGTAAATGCACGTAAATACATCATAGCACTCGCTTCATTCCAAGGTCTTTCATTTACACCAACTCAAGGAGGCTTTTCACATATGCACATGAGCATCTTTAAACACGTATATATCGCAAACTTGATTTTTAGCAATTAAATCTCAATAATATTTTGAAAATAGCCTTCGTTGGAATCCAGTTTAATATATATATGGTTGTTTTAAAAGTTTCAGTTCACAAGAATTTAGGAAGCTTAAAGCTGCTAAGCATACCCCTCACTATGTCCAATAGTTTTCGGTTTCTTCTTTCAGCTATACTATTTTGATCTTAAGACCCTAGTATGGTGTATTATGCAATAATTCTATTTTTTTCAAGAAATAGAGCAAACAGATTAGGTGTTTATCCATCCTTAGTGTATCTACCATAGTATTCTCTGTCTCTATCTAACCTCACGATCTTAATTTGCTTGCCACATTGCTTCTCTACTTCTGCCTTGAACACCTTAAAAGCATATAATGCTTCGTTCTTATTATGAAGCAAGTAGAGATAAATATCATGAATAGTCATCAATAAATGAGATGAAGTATCTCTAACCATACGAGTCTATATTTGGACTACAGATTTCTGTATATATGATCTTTAATATTTTTGAACTCCTCTTGGTACCTTTCTTAGACTTATTGGTCTGCTTTCCCTTTATGCAATCAACAAAAGTTTCAAAATCAGTAAAATCAAGAGTATTAAATACTCCATCATTTACTAATCTTTTGATTCTCTCAATAGAAATATGACTCAATCATCGATGCCACAAAATAAAAAAATTCTTATTACAACAAATCTTTTAATACCTGTGTTGTTTGGGTGTGCATTATATTATAACGGGCATTATTTTGCAAATTGATTTGAAAAAAAATTATCAGATAATGTACCATTCCTAATAAGTTTGGATTTATAAAATAAACCAACAAAGTTTTCAGAAAAAAAAAAAGAAATAAGGATACAAGTCTTGGCACAGGAATTAAGTTTCTTAAAAAACTTAAAATATAAAAAGTCTTTTTCAAATCTAAAGCAAAGCTATAGTCTAAAATAAGCCTGCACATCCCAATTGCTTCTACATATGAACTCATCTTATTTTCTAAATAGATGATTATTCACTTTTCAGTGGTTTCCTTTGATTACAAAAACCATACAAGGTATTTAAAACATGGATTATATAACTAGAAATAATCTACCATGTGTTATGATAAACACCAACCATATTGGATTCATAACAAACAAATGAGGTTAAAATATCTTTCTTATCAAGCCAAGCCTTTTATTTAAGGCAACCCTTCTTCATATGTCCTTTCTTTTTGCAAAAAAAGTACTTGAATTCCTTCTTGACTTTTATATGAATAGGTATTTTACCCTTTCCCTTACATTTAGCTTGATTAGCTTTATTCTTTCTTTGAGTAGATAAATGCATTTTTTTTTTTCATTTCTACATTTAGCCTGCCTTTCTCTTGAATACACATGGTCAGAATTTTATTAATAGATCATTTATCCTTATATGTGTTATAGGATA